>BDDA01000402.1:26526-47661 GCA_001662385.1 Chlamydomonas asymmetrica | reverse complement strand
GCGCGCTCCCAACGCCCCAACCTCCCCCCCCCCCCCGACGTTGCAACACGTTTCATCATAGCATGTGTGTATGCCTGGGCACGCATCACATACACACACGCTCACACACGCACAAGCACCCACCCCACGTAACCTCACGTCCCTGACACCATCCATGAATGGCCTGATTGGACAAGTGATGTAAAATCAACCACACCGCCTGTCGATCGGGATCTCATGGCTGTACGTCTGTGCTGCCACATGTGACTAACGAACAGCAATGCAACCAGCCTTGCCAGGCGACAGCCATGCATGCAGGTAGGCACTGCCCTGCCTGCATTCCAGGTCTAACACAGGCCGTCATTGATTGACCGCCCGCACACAATGTAGTGTTCACTCAATTACGACGACACGTTGGCCCATGCATACCTTCTGTAGCGCTGCAGGCACGTCTCTCAGCAGAGCCCTCAACGCATGCTTCTTGTAAAGCCTGAGCATGGCATATCAGGCAGATTTCCGTAAGAGACACACTGCTGGCCTCCAGGCATGTCAGACTGCGCGCGTCACCCACGAACTTTGCACTTTGCACTTGCGGTATTGCAAGCAACCGACCCGCTTACCAAAGCGGCTGCAGGGGAGGTGCGTTTGGAAAGCTGCACATGCTCATTGCACTCGCTTATTCGCAATGCAATGGAAGGTGCTCTTCCGCACCTGAACGACAGGGTAGCGATGTACAGGCTCGTGTACAGCGCACCCACGCCTTTCACTACCCAAGCGAGCCCCTTGACAAGCGCCACGGCCGCGCCTGCTGCCCTGCTGCCGCTGCCCTGCTGCTCCGCGTTCTGCGTTCCGGGGCCCTGCTGCTTCCTTCCTGTCTTTGAGGCAAGGCCTGGGTGGTGGTGGTGAGGCGGTCCTGAGGTTGCGACCACTGACGTGGAAACGCCAGGCATGGGAGCTACAAGGTGCAGAGCGGGCCTGTGTGGGGCCTCCTCCCCAGCAGTGTGGCTGGGACTCGCCATCCTGGCTAGGCCAGCAGCTACTCAGTGGCAGCGTACGGTGCGCTCAGGTGCATTGGGTGTTAAGGGCGTGTGCTGCTGTGCGCTGTCGAATGTGTGCTGGCAGGCAAAAAGTGCTCGAGGGTGCACGCACGACACTAGACCACAAAATGCATGTGGTGGTGGCCTCGGACGCTTGCCCAGTGGCCAGGTTTTCGGGGGGAGGCTGGGCAATCCCAATCATCTTAACAACCCATCCGGCAATCCGTCCGGGCCCAAGGGTCATGGTCCGTGCACACATTCTGTCCCCAAACCGTTTCACCATGAGGGAAATTAAACCCCAAACACGACAGCCCCTCGCATGTGCTCTGCGGTTGGGAGCTGGTGAGGACTACCCACTTGCCCTGTGGCTGGAATGTAAGTGACTGGCTATGATGGTGTTTGGTGTCCAGGCCGTGGCCGAACGGATGCACCAGTGTCAATGGGGTGCGCGTGCGTTGCATGCTGAAAGGCAAGTACCGCTTGAGCGATCGTGAGAAAAGGGAGACCACTGTTGCAGTACAACGTTGGTGTGCTTTTACAGGCATTTCATCCTTGACTGTTGACCCGTTACTGTTTATCGCTATGACAGGGTTAGAATCGAACGGCGCGTGTCGGTAGCCAGACCGCGGCATGGCCACAACAAGCGCAGCACAAAGTGCTGCTCAAGGCCAAACAGCGCCCGGGGACCTGAAGAAACAGCCAATCGGCAATGAAGCTAGCTTTTGGGTGCGGAAAGCGGAGTTTGCGAAGCTCAGCGCGCACCTGTTGGCGCGCAAGCAAACACAACCCAGTGGCGCAAGGCAGGACAAGCTGTGTTATATCACAGAGGGGTTGTACTTGAGCTCATACGATGTGGAGAAGGATAAGGAGGTGCTCGCGGCTGCTGGCATCTCGCACATTCTGCAGGTGGGGGTTTGCGCCAGTTTGCCAAGCGTTGCTTTACTGTTGACAGCAGGCACAATGCGACGGAACAGCTGAAAGTGTGGACTGCACAGTTCAGGCGTGCTAGCCCTTGCTTGTGAACACCAGGTCGTTGTGATCCGGTGTAGGTCCAGCCTGACTCCATGACTCGTGTTTGCCAGCCCGAAACCAACACGCACGGAGGACATTTATGTTGCTGCTATGCGACCACTCCTTTCCTGCACTGTCCCACAGGCCGGTGCAGAGCTGGAGCCTTCACACCCTGCTGCCAACTTCAAATACAAAAAGATCGAGGTTGGTGCTTTGGGGGGTGTCCATGAGGCCGCAACACCGAAAATCATGTGGTTTCCCAAACCAGTGTTCCTCCAGCTCAGTTGTTCATGGGCTTGTGAGCCACAGCTTAACAGTGAGTATCTGTTGCAACCCTGTGCTCACAGGTGTACGACTTTGAGCAGCAGGACATTCTGTCGGACCTGCCATCGTGCTTTGAGTTCATAGATGCAGGCAGGCACGAAGGCGAGTTTAAGTTTGTGTCAAAAGGAACACGGTGTTGCAGCCCACATGGAAGCTCATAAGCTTGTGTAAGCTGTTATGCTGGTCGTCGGGATCAGAGCCTACTTTCGTCCTGTTATCTTACTCGCTGCTCGCGCGCTTGCGTGTCTGTGTGCAGGTGCGGTGCTGGTGCACTGCGCTGCTGGCATATCACGCTCGGCCACCGTGGTCATCGCGTATCTTATGTGGAAGGAGGGCCTGTCGTACGGACGCGCCAGGGCGAAGGTGCGTGCGTTGATCGCTCCCTTCCCGGCACGTCCAGCACCCACTTCCACTCGGATGTTTGACTCTTGAGACCTGCCAGCCACAGTGCCTGGAGGTCGGGCAGTGAGCAAATTCCGTGTGAACAACCTGCTGCAGCACGACCACAGTGTGCAAGCGTGCCTGCACTTGTCACGCACACGGGTCGTGCGCGTCAGGCAGCCTGCGGGCTGACCTGCGGATTGTTCCGCAATCCTCATCAGAGGTGTGCACAAGCTGCCGCTACCTTGTCCACGGTAGTGAATTGTGCATTGCATGCGTGCGACAGCTTTTGGTACCGCTTGCGCAGATAGGCACCACTGTATTGTCTGTGATGCAAAGGAGCTTGCTGCTTCGCCAGCGCCCCGTCAAAACAGCAGCTTGCACCTCCCTATGGGCAGCGCCATTTTCAATTCTATGCATTACGGTAGTGAGTGACCACCACTAGCACCACTGCGTGGTGTGGAAATGGCAGCGAACCACAATTCGACCAACACCAGGTTGTTGCAACGCCTTGCTGCCGCGTGTGCCACAGGTGAAGGCCGCACGGCCCGGCATCTTCCCCAACCAGGGATTCGTGCTTCAACTGCAGCGCTTCCAGCAGGCCGGGTGCAGCACACGTGACTGGCAGGGCTGGGACATTGACGCCTTTCTTGCGGTGGGTTGAGCCTGGCAGCGCCCGTGCACACGTGCTTGTAGGGAGGAGTGGAAGGTGCCTCGACGATGCATTAATGTTGCCCAGCATGTTGCGCTAGCATGGCACTGCGGACAACTTGCTATGGTGCATGGAGTTGTCGGCGCGCCTGTTTGCACAACGACCTGCGAGACTGGTTCTTTTGCATCATCATATGTGTGGGTTCCTGCTGCATGCCTCTGATCGGGCCGGCCTGGCTGTGCGCGTGCCTTCCGGCGATGTGGGTCGCATGCCCGCCCACCCGATCTGGGTCAGCCCTGGCGGCCTACACCCATCCGTGCATAGATCCACGTTCCCGACCCTAGCACATGATTCCTTCTGTACCGTAGTACATTGCATGATATCAGTAGCACCACAAAGAACTATGCTGTCTTCATGATACTGTTGTTACAGGCCAAGGCTGCAACGGAAGGAGACGGATCCCGCGAACCAGAAGGCCGCATCGCGGGCGCATGCAACACGCTGCCCCCGGAGCTGCCCTCCAACGATGACTCACCCGCTAGCAGCCCGCGCAAGGATCCCCGCCAGCAGCGCCGGCGGGGGGGCGCCGGTGCCAGCCCCTTTGCACCGTCCGGGCCGTCCCTCGGCGGCACAGCCTCCGACGCTGTTGTAGAGGCGCCAGGCGGGCCTAGCCCTCTCGCCGCCACGAATATGAACGTGGACGGTGGCTATGGCAACGGCAGCGGCACCACTGGCGCGATGCCGGGCAACTACGATGGTGCTGCAGCCGGTGCGGACGGCACGACACGCGCGTTGTTGGAGGTGGTGGCGGCGCTCCAAGCACCGCCACTGGGGCCGGTACGCGCCACTGCCAGCAGCGGTGACATCCGTGCGGGGCTGGCCGGGCCCTCACTGGATGAAAATGACCTTGCCCGTCAGGAGCATGCATCCAGCCGGCAACCGTACCGCCACAGCATGCCGCACGTGCCGGCCATATCCACCGGTATGGCGCCTGCAGGAGCCGCAGCACCGGGCGATGCGTTGAGGAGGCAGCAGCAAGCACCGGCAGGCGGATATGCCCACCCTGCGCCCTCAGGTTCCATCCCTGGGTTTCTGAACGTACCGGGGGCGCCCCCGCGGCGTTGGTCTACGAACGGGTGGGAGACGTGGGGTGCTGGCAGTGGCAGTGACACTAATGGAGTAGCGGTCGCAGGGCGGGCCGAGTGGCAGCCGCAGCCGAGCAACAGCGCCAGTGGTAACGCACCCCACAGGGCTGTTGCGCCCGCTGCGTATCCCCCGCCGTCTCTGCCGTCTGTTAACGAGTCCACGCCTCAGCTTGTGCCCAATCTCCTGCATGCCCCTTCTCCCGAGCTGCCGCCGCCGGCCCCGCAGCCTCCCCAACCGCAGCAGCAGCGGCAGGTGTTTGGTGGGTACGGCAGCTACGCCCCAGCATTCACCACCCCAGCAGCACCACAGCGAGCTAGCTACGACGGAACCCGCACTCCTGCGGGGGGTCCGGCCGGCGCCACGGCCCAGATGTCGCGGTGGCCGCCTCTGCCACCTCTATCGCCCGCCCCGCCATTGCGCGCGCAGCCATCTCCGTCCCAGCAGGGCATGGAGGGCGCTGCTAGCCGGGCTGCTTGGGATCAACAAGACGCCACAGGGACAGCCGCAGCGGGGGCAGCTCCTGGCGCAGCACCCTCAACCACAGCAGCATCGCCGCCGCAACCGAGGAGCGGCCGGGCGAGCCTTGCAGGCGATGATCCCATCGGTCAGTGGCCGCCGCCCGCTGCCCTAGCAGCAGCAGCAGCCGCCGCCGCCTCCTCCACGGGCGGGCACGTGAGCGGCAGCGCTGCTGCAGTTCACCACACGCTTGGCGGCCATGCGGCGCCGTGGCAGTCAGCCACCGGCAGCGCTTACGCCCCCGCACGCCGTGCGAGCGCGGATGATGGTTCCGGAGCCATGGGCACCGGCATTCCCCATTCCGAGCACGGCAGTATGCGCAACAGCGACAGCGGCGTGCCGCTGGCGCAGCCGCCCTCGCTGGCATACGGGAGCCCCCAGAACGGCGGCAGCGGCGGCGCCGCCGCCGGGCCAATCAGCGTACAGCAAGGCTTGATGCTAAGATCACAGGCGCTTGAGGCGGCGATCCGATCCGGTCCTGAGATCACGAGATCGCCCCGGGACACGCCCAGGGAGGGCAGGTCCAGGGACAGCACGCCGCCGCAGTCACGTCTGCAGTCGTCCAAGGCGATGGACCCCCAGGGTCGCACGCCCAGCCGCTTATCGGCAGTCGCGGTGCAGCTGCACGACCAGGCCCCGCAGCACCCGCCACTGCCGCCGCCGCCGGTGCTGCCCCAACAGCAACAACCGCAGCACTCCGAGAGCATTGCGCCTCCAGCCGCCGCCTTTGATGTACCGCCTCAAGCACCCATTGGGGTACACACCGCTGCTGCTTCGCACAAGTCGAGTGCTGGGACGGCGGCGGATGGCACGGTGGAAGGATCACTTGACGCAGCCGCAGCGGCGGCCCGCGCAGCCTCGCTCAAAGGCAACTCGTGGCACGCGCTGCGAGCGTACACCACCCCCCGCCACGAAGCTTACGGCGCGTACAGCGGGCGCGTCAGCGGCACGGGCGGATCGAGCGCATCACCCAGCGAGTCCAGCTTGCAGCCCGCGCTGCATGCGGCCAATACAGCAACAGAGCCCTCCCTGCAGCAGCAGCAGCAGCAGCAGCAGCAGCAGCAGCTGCATCCACAAGCAGGCTCAGCGCTCGCGAGTCATGCAGCCGGGAGGCGGCGGCGCGAGACGTGGAGCGGGGGAAACACTGCCGAGCCGGCCAGCTTGCCAGGAGGGTCCACGTCAGCAATGCCAGCATCATCCCATGGGTCTGTTTTCGGGGCCGGGCGGGTGCCGCGGCTGACGGTGCGGGTGGGGCGCGGCGTGTTTGCGTCGTTGGAGGAGGGGGCGGATGAGGGCGGCGGCGGCGGCGGCGGCGGCACGCCTATCCACCAGCGTGTGATGCGCTCGCTGCAGCAGGCGAATGGCGGGACAACGCAGCCCACGAGTGGCGGTGACAACACAAAACCAGACCCTGGCGATGCATCAACTTCAGTTGCTGGCGCCCCTGTCAGTGCAGTCAGATCGCTGTTCCCGTCCAGCACTGGGATACCAGACCCGGTGCCGCCATACATTCACTTGCGGGACCCTGCTAGCGTGCTGGCGACAGCCGGCAACAGCCAAGCACACAGCACGTCGATGCCTGCGGGTGCGAGCACCCCTTGGTCCCGGGAGCCTCTCCCCCGACCACTTGCACTGCTACAGTCAGAGTCAACGGACCTCGGGGGGCCCTCACCGGCTGAGCTGCCAGGCTCCCCCGCCGTCGCTGCGCGCGGCCGCATCAGCAGCTCCGGAACCACCACAGACGCTATGGTTTCGGGGCCAGGCGGCCCTAGCGAGCCGCCCCCATCCCGCTCTTCAGGCAGTGGTGCTGCTGCAGGCGGTGAACTGCTTGGCCCTGACGGTCAAGGCGTGTCTCTGTCGGTGGTGCTGCCCCCTAGCCCCTACCCGCAGGCTTTCCCGCACGTGTGCACTCCCGCATCGCCCTCCTGCGCCACGCTGCCCCCCTCACCTTGCTCCTCCGGCACACCCCAGGCGGACTTTTCGGATGGCGCGCATGGCTCCGGAACCACCTTCGCAGGCGCTGGTCCGGGCGTGGGTCCGGGCAGCAGGCGTGCCAGCTCCAGCAGCAGCATCCTGTCGGGCGTTGCACGAACACCGAACTCGCTGGGAGGCGGCGGTGCTGCTACGCACGCGTCTACGTGCGTCATGCCGGGCGTTGCTGTTGCCAGTGTCGGCGTGCCGTCTCTGCCATCACCCAGCATCCTCGACAATGTGTTGCCCGCTCCGATCACAGCTGCAAGCCCAGCAGCCCAGCCCCCCTCCGTAAGCGGCGGTGGAAGCGGCGGTGCCGCCGCAGCTGCCTTGGGCACGGCTGCGGCAGTGGCTGCATCGCCGGGTGTAAGCCCAGGCGAGCGGCAGAGAGACAAAGAGCACCCGGCAAATCTAATCCATGCAGATATTCACTATCCACCAGCCAGCATGGTGGTGCAGCAGGGTAGGCCTCCTGAGGGGGCGGTGGCGGGTGCAGGACTAGACCATAACCCGCACGTTCCTCCGGCGCGTTTTCCCCTACACCGCAGCGACACCGCCAGCAGCAGCAGCAGCGCCAGCACTGGCGGCGGCAGCCGGGGCCCAAGCATCAGCGGCGGCATGCAACCGCCTGCTGCCAGTAATGCTGCACCGCATGCGAGCACGCCAGCCCTGCTACCCAGTGCCAGCTCAGCAGGTGTCGGGCAGGTGACAGCTGCGGCGGCGCTGACGGTCAATCCTGGCAGCGCCATCACCCCCCGCCCCAAAGCGTACCAGGGCCGTCTCTCCCTGCCTGGCACAGCCTCAGGGGTGGCTCGTATCGGCGGCGGGGGCGCCGTGGGCAGCGGGTGGCTCACACCACAGGCGACAGCGCCACCCCACGCGCACTCCACTTCAGACTTCCTCAATCCCATCCGTACCGCGCCACACGTGCACGCCACCTCCTCGTCTAATTCGTCCTCCTACTCATCCTTGGCGTCGCTCGCTCAGCACCACCACCCTGCCAACACCGCCCATACGCACACGCACAGCAGCAGCGGTGCAGCTGCCTCTACGCAGCACGGGGCCGGCATGCATGGCGGTTACCCAAACGCGCAGCTCCCCGCTCCCCGCACCGGACGTTTCTCCTATTCTGGCATTCCGGCGCTGCACACATCGGGGTTGTCCCCGCGCCACATTGACAACGCTGCCGCCACTGCCGCCCGAGCCGTCGCTCCCAACAGCGCTGATGCGCACAATAACAACAGCCACGCTGGGGAGTCAGATCACGTGCTTGCAGGCGATGGTGCTGCGAGCGGGGCGTCAAATGCACAGGGCAGCCGCTCGCCTGCAGTGCTACCCTCAGGGGATGAGCGAGGGAGCGTTGGGATGGTCGCACCCTGGTCGGAGACACACATGGGGCAGGAACCTGCTGTGTCACAAATGAGCCATAAAAAGGCGCCGCTGGAAGCTGCAACCAGCGGTGCTGTGGGCAGACACACCAGCGCCGATCCTGGTGCGGCGGCTACAGCAGAAGACGATCGAGCTGGAAACGCGTCACAGCCACAGGCTGCTCAAGGTGCGCGCGTTGCTCATGGTGATTTGCCACCGAGCGCTGCAGCTGCAGTCGGTACAGGTAGTACGGGCAGTACCGGCAGTACGGGCGGTGCAGGCGAGGCGTCGCCCTCCATCCTGAGTCCCAGGAGTACTGCTGGCATCAACAAGGCAGACGAAGACGAACCAGGCAGTACAAGCAGTACAAGCAGCAGCACTCTTACGGGCTCCTCAGCACAGCCGCCCGTGGGCGCTCCTGACGGAGCAAGCAGCAGGAGTGGTCTCGGAGCGACCGTGCTGGGCTCCGGAACCACTCCACAAGTCCATGCGCGCCCTGGCAGCAGCGCCACCAGCCCCAGCATGGACATGGTCCGCAGGCTGCGGCCGGTACTGGGAGGGTTGCTGCCGCTGTTGCCAGTTCCCGGAGAAACGCAAGTCGGAAGCGCGGCTGCCGCACTCCCGCGCGCGTCCGATTGGCAGGCGTTTGGCGTCGGCGAGGGAAATTCACCTCGGAGCCCGGCTGTCACTGAACGGAGCTTTGACGGGTATGGCCACTTTGCATCCACGTTATCTGCCGCATCTGCAGCAGGGATTACAGGCGCAGGGGGTGCTGCGGGTACTGGCAGCGGTGGCGCTGGCCACACCACGCCAGGCGGGCCCACGCTGGCAGGGGCGGCTGGCGTGAGCCCCTTACAATCTAGCAGTGGCGTGCAGCTGCCTCATGCGGGGGTGCCGCAGGGTGATGCGGACGGCGGCGACGACTTCGCATGGTTTGCGGCTCAGTAACCGAGCAACTACATCAGCAACACCATATGTTGTATTGCATCCGGAGCGTGTCAGCCAAGCAGCCCATCAGCCACTACGGTACACACGCCTGCGATGAACTGCCGGAGGCGAAGCTGGCTGCTACTTGCTACGGTAATAAAGAAAGTATGGCATTTTGTTGCATCATACTTAGCAAGCAATGGAGCACCGGCCGGACCGATCAGCGAGCAGTCACTGGGCGCGCCTTATCAACACTTGGCCCTTTTTCTATTCATCAAACGCGGTTGTAACGCACTGTACCTCGATACCTGTCGTTATGAGCATGCAGCGCAGCGCGGGCAACGTCCTTTGCTCTGGTGCATCCTGTTGCCACAACACCAAATCGCCGTAAGGAAGTGGGACCAACCCTGTACGTGCGCTGCCGTGATCGGCATGGTGCACTGTTCTGATTGTCCGCATCGAAACCAAAGTAAGGACTGTGAAGCCCACCAAGAGAATGAGGATCAGAGCATTGATTGTGCCCTGAAGAGCTGACACTTGACACTTCCATGCGGCTGTGTTGTTGCACTTTGAACTGACCACCTGCATTCCGCATCCTGCCCATTCTCATGTACGCCTAGCTTATGTTGGCTTCCAGCTTCTGTGATGTGTATCACCTGGCGGCTCACAGCATTCATCGCAACTGCAACATGCACAGCTCGGACTCAGCTGTTGTTTCAAGTAGCACTGTATCGTTGTGCGCTTGGCGTTCGACCCAGTTCCATCCGCTGAGCGATCGATCGTCCGACTGAACTGCACCGTTGCTAGCTGCGCCCATCTTCTGTGTGCGGTTCTCGTTGCGAGGCCAGCGCTGCTGTCCGTATGCGTAAGGTATGGCGTAGCGTGGCCATGTGAAAGCAAGCTGTTGCTGATTGTGGTACGGAGTAATGTGTGCCTCGCGCATGCGTAGGGCAAGGTGCCGTATGTGGCATGCCTTGTACAGTTACTGCCTCCACACACGTGTGCTCCAATTGCATGCTCTACTTGCACAAGCCAGGAGTGTTTCCTGGAGCTGCAGCATTCCATTGTGACCGCCCTGGAACAGCTCTTTGCCGTCGTTGCCCTTTGCCATCACAATGCCGGGCCCACGCTCTACAGCAGCGGCCGTGTCTCACCAGTAATGCCCGATTGTGACCTGGACAATTCGCTCGCTGAATACCTTCATCGCAACCGTGGGCGTGCTGCATTGCGTGCATCCCACCACCTTGCCTGCCTTATCGTATCGTACGGTCTTGCTTTCGCATGAAGCTCAAGACGGGGTGTATTGGATTTACACTATTGAATCGTTAGCAGCTGCAATGCATGCAGCACGCCTTCCTCTACAAGAGCATGAAAAGGCAAGGCTGAGGCTGCACCGGCGTACGAGGTTGGTTGAGGTTGGTTGGAGGAGGTTGCTATATGCGTGAGATGGGACGGACACGTGCACGTGTGGCAGCTCGTGGCCTGATCCAGTGCACTGTGAACAGCCCAGATATGCCGCACGTGCATGCTGGACCGGTAGAGCACGGACAAGGAGGAGAAAATGTCGACAAGCGAGCACTCGTTTAGTACGACTCAGGAGAGTGCATGCCGGGGAGATGCGTCGCGACCTCCTTGCTGTTCTCCTTGTACCCCATCAGACGGTCTACAGGCAGGACACAAACAGTGCGAATAAAGTCAGCAAGAAAGAGCTGTTTGTTTGGCTGCGTTGCATGTGCAAGCTTTGCTAAGCCAGGCACCCTCGAAACAACACGAAAGAGCCAGTCAAGCAGCCTCTTACCAGCACTGTCTGAAAGCCCCCACAGGAAGCCAGACTTTCCCAAGAATACCGAGGTGAACAGCGCTGTTGGCTTCGCCCAGTGCACCTTTGCGCCTGCAAACGAGGCAAACAAGGAAAGCTTCTGCCGAGACTTGCATGCAAGGAATTGCATAACTGTCACGCCAAAACAACAAGTGTTCAGCACAAAACCAGTACGGTACGAGACGGAGCTGCATCAGGAGGCCAAACGCACCAAAGTAGTAGCCTGCAACGTAGCCAAACGCTGCAAGCCCAGCGATGGCGCTCCAGTTCTCCCTCCTCATGTTGACAACTGAAAGCCAGTTGAAAAGCAAACATGCACACAGCTCAGGACAAGGGACGCAGGCTAAAACGACACCAGCTCGACCCACACGGCAACAAACCGCACGAACGCACTGACCAGAGGTAGCGATATCAGGCTCCGGGTTGATAACGGGGAAGGGAGGGCTCTCCAGGTTAACCTTGAAGCTGTGCTTTGGTACATCATAGTAGTTTGGGGGCTCCGGCCACGTCATGGTTGCTGACGGAAGGGTTCACACAAGTTGCACCCAGGGGCAGGCTGAGATGCTTGACCGGCAGTCACTCAGCCTGTTGCCTGTGAGCAGGAGACATAGAAAAAGTCACTGAACGGCCTTGGAGTTGCTGGACTGCTGGCGTTCGGGCACGGGATGCAAGCAAACGAACTGAAAGACCAAGCAAGCGCACCAGTAGGCAAACCTACCCGATTGTACAGCAGCAAGTACAGGGCGTAGCAGTTTGGAGCACTTGTCAGACCTGAGCTGCGCGGGCTAGCACTCTTTACACAAAGGTGGGGCAAAACATTGCATGCGACATTTCGACGTGCGCTCCCGAAAGAGCGCCTCAGGCAAACAGCATCAACATTTACCCATTCGTTCTATGACGTGTCTTGACTGCACTGCTCCCCCACTTCACCACATGGCCCACTGACACCTGTTGAACCAACTACAGTTCGATCAGTAAACAACATGGACGACCAAGCTGCAGCAGCCCTAGCGGATGTCCAGCCGGAGGCATCAACAAGTGGGCAAGCTACGCCTGCTAAGAAGCCCGTGGTCATGCTAGTAATAGGTGCGGGTGTACTGGAGCACCATCGATCCCTCTGCGCTGCCGCCCGCCGCGCGTCAGCGGCACTCCCAGCGCTGTGGGAAAAGGCCTGGCAAACATCCCAAGTTGATGTTCGGTGTTGACTTGCAGGAATGGCTGGCTCAGGCAAGACAACCCTCATACAGCGCATCAACTCGCACCTGCACGCGACGAACCGACAGGGCTACATCATAAACATGGACCCTGCGGTCACACATATGCCGTATGGGGCCAACATCGATATACGGGATACGGTAAGTGGTGGTCTTGTGCACACACAACTGGCCTGCGTGCCGCCTTATTGTTGGCTGCGAGGCCAGTAGCGCAGGCAGGCATGCTGCGTCGCCTACTTCTTTGACGCCTGGAGTTGCTGCTGCTGCCTGCAAAGCAGCCGGGTGCAGCCTTGAACAAGGCACGGCAGAGCTGTGGCAGCTTGCTACTGCAAACAGCTCCTCCTGGTGACCAGCGCGTTTGGCAGTATTGCTCAAAGTGTGTCCCGAACGGGACCCTGACGTAGCGATCGTCCTTCACTGAAGCGGGACGAATGGGCCGCCTCAGAAGGGCGCTAGGCATGCATGGCTGCATGAGGGGAAGGGGAGGCATGCACCCAACCCCTGCATGCAGCCAGGTGCTGCAACTGGGATCCGTATTCTGATTATCCGTCCCCCCCAAAGCATCGCCATTCGCTACGCATGCATGCATGCCATACATGATGTATCTATCGTTCACCCATGACAATCGCACAAATGCTGCATCCTGACATGTCTGCGTAGCCTAGCGCATGGTCCGCAATAGTGACCTGGACAGCATGGAATCAGCCAGCCCAGCATTCTCAGCAAGGCCCAGTTGTCAGCCCACTGCCGTGTAGGGCCCAGGTGTGGTCCATCTGTGCTTGTGGGAGTGTCTCTATAAACGCTCCTGTATGCTGTGTGCAGGTCAAGTACAAGAACGTTATGAAGCATTACAACCTGGGGCCTAATGGAGGCATTCTTACGTCATGCAACCTCTTCGCCACACGATTCGACCAGGCAAGCGCGTCTTGGTAAATCGCAGCACGCGTGCACACGCTGCATGCCGGTTACTCGTCTCCTGAACCGCGAATTTCCATTCAGGTGACTGCACTGTACATCTGTGTGTACGGGTGCATTGTGCGCTCCTCTCGTATTATGTTTGCCAGCTTACCACCGATCCAGTGCTACATCTGTGTACGGTATTATACGTACATGCCATGCCTGGTCAAGTGATGAGGCCCTGCAGGGTGCTGCGGTCAGAGTGCTGGCAGTCATCTGACTTGCCGCGTTGGTGTGGACGCTTCTGTTGCAGCACGCTGCACGGTTTCGGCCTTAGCAGTGAGTCAGCACCCGTGCATGTGCCCTGGTTTGTGTCCCGGCATGAGGGTCATGCCTGCCTGCCTGCCGAACTTGCGCACGCATGCACAGGTGATCCAGCTCTGCGAAAAGCGGCGAGATCCCCCCCTGGAGTACATCGTGGTGGATACGCCCGGGCAGATCGAGATCTTCACCTGGAGCGCCTCCGGCGCGATCGTCACGGAGCTCTTTGCCAGCACCTTCCCCACCATGGTGGCGTATGTGGTGGACACGCCGCGCTGCGCGGACCCTCAGACCTTCATGAGCAACATGCTGCAGGCGTGCTCCATCCTCTACAAGACAAAGCTGCCGATGCTGCTGGTGCGTGTGCATGTCAGAGTTATTTGCTTCCTACTTTGGTTTGTGTGTGTCAGGCAGAGGCACCAGTGGGGCTATGCAGTGTGATTTTCGTGGGGCCGTGCAGGTGTGTGTACGTGTGGGGGCGGAAGGGGGGGACAGGACACTGGCCCTGTCAACGTCAGGCAGCTCAAGCTACTGGGATGCATGTTCTGCCCAAAGCGCTCAATCGCCTGCACTCCGCCGCCTCATACGCGACACTGAGCGCCGCATCATACAGCACACGCCTGTGCCTGGTGCACCATGTAGTGGCGCGGACGCGCTGAATTGCTCGGCCTGCCTCCCGCCCGTGTACACCTGTGTGACAGGTGTTCAACAAGGTCGACGTGACGCGGCATCAATTTGCGCTGGACTGGATGAGCGACTTTGACACATACCAGGTGAGAGCCTCACACAGTCATACGGTCGAATGATGCGGAGGTACGTCTTGGCGGAGCACCTGAATGTGTGTCAGAAAGAGCGCCCAAGGGGCATGCCGTGTGATTCCCGTGGGGCCATACAGGGTGCATGTGCGTGTGCGTATGGATAGAGACTGCACCTGACCTGACCAATGGCGAGCGAGGTGTCTGAGCTGACCTGCGGCTGTCGTAAAGCGATGGACGGTCTGATGAACGGTCTGAATGTGTGTGGGAGGCAGCGCTACGGAGTGTCGCCGGGGGCCACGGACTGCATTCGTACAGGACTTGATCAGGGGGACTTGATAAGGGGGACTTGATAAGGGGGAGACAGCGCCTGAGGCAGCGCCACTGGCTCTGTGCACAATTAGCATGTTGGGTTCGCGCAAATTACCGCCTGCATGCCTGCAGTGTCCGGAAGTTTCGGGGTGTTGCATTTTCGACTTCGTGCTGGGCCCTCGCGTGTGAATTGGATGTGTCTTGCACGCGCGGGCGACCCTGCTGGTGCCGGGTCCCCGATGATGTCAATATTTCGCCGCCCCGCCGCGCCGCCCCGCTTGGTCCTGCTGCAGGAGGCTCTTGACCGCGACTCCTCCTACGCCGCCACGCTGTCGCGCTCGCTGGCGCTGGTGCTGGATGAGTTCTACAGCCAGCTGCGCTCCGTGGGGGTGTCGGCGGTGACCGGCGAGGGCATGGAGGAGCTCTTCCAGGTAGGATAGGCGTGCATGCACAGAGCAGCGGGAGGTGTTCAGTTGCATTGGTGAATTGCACACACGAAACACACTAACAGTTGTCTCAAATGCACCGATCGCAATCCAGCGCGGTCTCTGTACAAGCGCCGTGCATTGTGCTGGGCTGCTGGCGTGTGTGCTACGGTTTGCAATGTTGCTCCTGGAGTAGCACACCCCCACTCACACACAAGTGACACAACGCAGATGCACGTTGTAATCACAGCTTGTAAGTGTCGTGAGCAACACATGTCATCTCCGTGCCTGGCTGCACTGCTTGCAGGCGGTGTCGGCTTGCGCCGAGGACTATCAGCAGTACTACGTGCCTGAGCTGGAGCACGCACGCAAGCAGCGCGACGCCAAGGAGCAGGCGCGCCAGGCCAAGCAGATGGAGCAGCTGCGGCAGGACATGCAGGCGGGCGCATCGCTCAAGGAGGTGGGCGCGCAAGGCTGGGGGACGCGGGGGGTGGGTGGGAACGGGGTTGACTTGTTCACAAGTCATAGTATGGTTTGCGCATAACGTAACATGCGATGGTGTGCACATCAGCACGCGTGGCGGGCTGGTTTACGGCATTACTCGCAACGGCACAGCCAGCGCTACGGTTGCAAATCAGACTGGTGTAAATGTCAGGGGCATTTTGGTGGCGTTCTGCGCATCCAGATGCAGGAGAGACCGGGTCTGGATGGGGGGTCTGAGGGTGTGGCTTGCACGTACCAGATGCAAGTCACACAACCCGCCCGGATGCAGGCTGAATTACAACCAGACGCTCCTGCACGCCCGTCATACATGGGTACGTAATACTACTGGAACGCTGGAGGCTTGTAGTGAAGAGTTCACACTTGACAGCAGACACTGACCTCAGACCTCGACAGCCTGTCCACCCCACAAACCGACTGAACCCCCGCACCGCAATCAGCCCTGCCATGGCGAAGTCACTCCACACTCCTGTTACCTTACCCCTGCAACACCTCCCCCCTGCAACACCTGGCAAACAGGATCCGGATGCCAGGGACGAGGCAGGCAGCGCGGGGCGGCGAGGTGGCGCCGAAGGCGTCGAGGGTGCTCCCAGCAGCGTGCCTGCGCTGGCCAAGCTTGATGCCACGCGCGTTGAGAACCGGGCCCGCGCAGCCGCCCGGGCGAGGGCGAGAGGCGACGATGAGAACGAGGACGAAATTGATGAAGACGAAATGGATGAGGACGAGTGACAGGCGCCTGATTAGGGGCTGAGGCCGTGTAAAGTTGTCACTGGACAACTCTGTGCGGGGGAGTTGTTGCAGATCAGCATATGCATATGCATGTGTACATCTTCCTGAAGGCATGTGCACATGCACAGGGCATGCGATCAGGCTGCGCCGCTGCGGCCATGCCCATGTCACATGTTGATGCGCGCACGTCTGGCCTTCGCTGTGATTGGATTTGTTCCGTTGGTTGACGGATTGCGCAGCAAGCATGCTGCGTTGTCCTGTGGTATCCTTATTACAAGTGCCCAACTGGTGTGTAACACAATATCCCACATATCACTGCAATCACTGCGCTGGACCCCACCCACAAGGCAACCAACGCCTGCCAATACTCGCCGTGCGCACTTAACGAACACGCCGAACACATCGTTTGCGGTAGTGCTGTAGAAAGCCTCTGTAGGCTAGGAAGGGTTAGAAAGTTCACCTGCAAACAGCATGGCGGAGCAGGAGGCCGCAGCAGGCAGCGGGGCTGAGCCCATGGACGTGGAGGGCGAGCAAGCCGAGGAGCAGCCACAGCCCCTGCTCAATGTTGACGTGTTGAAGACAATAAAGGCCGCACAGGCACAGAACGGACTCAAGCATGGCGACTTCATGCGATACAGGTGTCGAGTGCCCGTATGGCTTCGTCTTGTTGGTGCAAGAGCGTTCATGGTAGCCCGTTGCAAGCGTGTACACGCTGCAAGATCAACTCGGTGACTGCTGCGGTTCGACACAGATGTTTATGGACATAAGTGGTAGTTGCAACAGCGTTGCATTTGTGTATGTGCACTTGATTTCTAGCTGCATACCATGCAAACGCGACCTGCATTGCCATTTTCTTGGCAGGCGCTTCTGCACAACACGAGCGCAGTCTCTGTACAAGGTCCTCAAAATGCAGCATGGCAAAACGAAGTACCAAAAGCGAAAGCTGGAGCCCCACAGTTGCACAGACCCCAGGTGCGTTATGGGACTGCATCCTGCATTCCACTGTGCTAATTGATGGCACTGCCCGGCAGCACGGTGCTTTGGAGGCATTCCAGCCCCAGGACGTTCCCAGCAAGCTTCTCAGAAGCAGCAGGTTTGTGGCACACAATACGGTGACGCTATGTGACCCACATCACGCAGCACAATCTTTACATGCCGGCTGCATTCGGTTATGCTGCCCCTGCAGGCACTTGCTCGTGCCCCTTATGAATGCTGAACGTGCGTGGGCGTATGCCATGGAGCTCAAAAAGGAGTTGGAGCAAAAAATGGAGCCACGGAAGCGCAACCACTTGCTCCGGTGCGTGCACTCACTGAATCTGGGAAATCCTATGCTTGATCCGACACTGTTTGTACGAATCGAGTCTTTCAGCCTGCGTCTTTGCAAGGATGTTCAGTTCCTGCAGCCTGCTCAGACTGTAGTTCCATGCTCAGGCGCTTGTGCTTGCGTCATGCTGCGATGTACAGGCGCCTAGCAAAGGCCAAGCTCTGGGCGTCAGAGTTTGCTCGCCTAGCAACAGCACGGTGCGACACACGCAGCGCACTGGAGGCGGAGGCTTACGCGTGCCTCATGGCAGGTGCGCGCTTGCATGGCATCCTTACGCATACGTACATGGGCAAGGCCACCATGGCAAGCCCAAACCCACCTGCACCTGCTGCCACCTGGACCTCTGCCGGCTGCAAAGGGGAAGGCGTGTGATGCTTCATCCCTGCGCTAGTGCAGCGCATGCACGAGTGGTCAGTGCAGGGACAGTTCCGCCAACAGCCCCTCGCACGTTACGCACACGCAGAAACCTAGTATGAGCCCCCTCAACACAGCGCGCCGCTCATGAATGTATTCACGCGTCTGCATGCGTGCAGGCAACCTGGGTCTGGAAAAGGAGGTCGACTGGCAGCAGACGCTGGCTAGCTTCACCCGCGCCAAGTGAGTTGGGGGTGTTGGCCAACTTGTTATCATTTCCCCTGCTTCTCCCCTTCCCACCGGGAAAGCTCGTGGCTGATCCTACTCTGTAGAAATCCAATCAAGCCGATTGGCTCACCCAGCCACACCACCCTGATGTACAAGTGCCAGGCACCCGGCCGATGACGTCGTGTGCCGCTTGTGCCGCCTGTGCATGTGAGCGCATGTGTGGGTGGATAACAGCCTGCTCGGGTGGTTGTGCAGCGCGCAAGCTGCGCACGCTTGATACAGTGGCTTCTCTGCCATCAACCTTGCGCGTCAGATCCGCTCGGGACCATGCTGTGCATGCAGTACGCCACGTGTCACTGGCGTACCGCCTTGTGTACTGTAGGCGCTTGTTTGATGAGCTGGCCAAGGTCGGCGATCTGGAGCAGCAGGCGCTCTGCCTTCAGCAGGTAGGTGGGTGTGATGTGCAGGGAGGACCGCGCAGTGCAGTCTTGGGGCCGGGATGGATGCGACTGGTGTCCAAGTATCCAACCTGGCAGTCACAGTGTAATTGCGGTGTTGATCAGGAGACTGGGATGGGCTGGTGTGCGGTGCTGAAGGACTGCCGAAGACGATGCAGCTGGTTCAAGTTGTCTGAACAGGCAAAGCGCTGAGCGGTTTGTGCTTATAAGCGTGTGCGGCTCGTGTGGAGCAAGCGTTCCCGGACATGCATACGCAATCGGTTGCTGACCAGGGGAAGATATGGATTTGGGTCAAAGTTCGGAAATGCTGCTTTGCGTGCTGCTCACCAGGTCATCTCACTGCCTTGGGTTGCCCTGCTGCTACTGAAACACCATCTGCCATGATTAGGTGTCAGTCCATTTCACACGCCCCACATGCGCGGCTCTCGCTTAAACGCGTTACGCTGCGTGCGCTGCTCAGGTTGAGGAGATGGAGCCTGCGCTGCGGTACTGCAACTACCAGATCAGCAGGGCGGGCGGCCAGGTGCCCGACGTGTCTGAGCTGCTGGCGCTCGCTGACAAGGACGGCAGCGGCCGCGCCGGCATGGAGCTGCTGCAGGTGCGCGCGGCGGGGAGCCTTCTATTGTACGAGAGGACCTGGAAGGTCATGCCAATGGTGTAGCATTGGATGGGATGCCAATTGTATAGGATGCCAATTGGAAAGGATGCCAATGGTATACCAGTTCTCATTCCATGCGTGCATGTGCGCGTGCGCTGCTTCGGCACGCTGTGGGCGCTGCGTGCGGCGGGCTCGCGCCACTGCTGCAACCGCGCTGTGCATAGAGGGCGCGCGGGGGGCTTGGTTTAGCGCGGCTGGGTGTCGTGGCCTTGTGGGTGGTCGGCTGGCCCTGCGCCTCATACTGCATGCATGCATGCACGCGTGCATGCAGGGATGCACCCATAGTGTCATATGACTGCTTGCAGGACCGTGCACCTGTGTGCACCCGTGCACCCGCGCATGTGCACAAGCATGCACATTGATCAGGGTGTGGTGCCTCCCGCACTCCCCCGCACTCATTACGCCTCCGCACACATACCGCTTGCTGATCGTTTGCTCCCCTCCCCCCTCCCACGCCCGCATCTCGCCCCGCGCCGTTTGCTGTGCTGCCCTTTGCTGGTCGGCGCTGGTCAGTCCAAGCTGGCGACGCTGTACCAGGAGGCGCAGGTGGCGCAGGCGGCGTCGACGTCTGTGCTGGAGTGGCCGGCCGGCACCAAGCACCCGGTGCGCAACGAGAAGGTCAAGGTGGCGCTGCACACCGCCAACGACCTGCACGAGCAGATCGAGGCGCTGCGCGCGGCAGGTGCGGTGCTTGTGAGCTTGTGTGTTCAGAGTTATTTGGTTCCTGTGGGGCTATGCAGTATGCTTTCTCGTGTGTCAGGAAGGGGCACCCATGGGGCCAGGCAGTGCGATTCCCGTGGCGCCGTGCAGTGTGCGTATGCGTAAGAATAGGGACTGCATCAGGTGTGTTGCTTTCGTATGTGCTTGTGACCTTGTGTGTGATATGGGCATTCCCTTGGGGCCATGCAAGAGTGCATACCGTATGCACAAAAGCCTTCTCGCAATTGTAAAGAAATACGTATGCATATAGGTCGCAGTCGGCTTTGGGTGACTGCACCCAAAGCCGACTGCGTCCGTATGTGGGCGTTGCTGTCAGCCAGCAAGGAGCACATCTACAGCGTGCCGCATCCACCAAAGCCCACCATCATCTGCATACTCTCACACCCGTTTCAGTTTGCCAGACACCAGTGTGCGCGCCAGCTGGCAGCTTATGCCTCTCACTCATGTGACGCCTCCCTCACCAACCATCTTCCTCCCCTCTGTTCCGTTGCCTTGCGTGCCATGACATGAACGGCTGCAGCCATGGACACCTCCAGTGGCCCCGGTGGGGAGGAGGAGGGCGCCGCGGCCTCCCCCCTGGACGCCTGCCTCTCGCTGTACGACAAGATGATCAACGCGCTGGGCGACGCACGGGCGCAAGTGCGCAATGCGCAAAAGAGCCTATCAGGTGTGTACGTACCGTACGTCGATGGTGGCCGCCAACGGCAACCGTGCAGCAGGCTCGTCGTGATGCGGTAGCCTGGACGATGTGATGCGAACCTCAAGGTCGTGCCGTGCTGGCATCAAATGCATTGACTGCTATGCGATTGCCGACTGCATGCCACTGCCTCCATCTCATTCGCAAAGTGACTACAGTGTACTGACAGTATATCAAGTACTCAAGTGACTACCCTCCTCAGGGGCTGACTGCAGGCTCATGTGCACTTGTACTGCAGGCCCGGACGCTGAGTCGCAGTACGCTGAGCTGGCAGCGCTCGAGAACGCGCTGGCAGGCCTGGCGCTGCAGCGCACAGTGGAGCGCAGCCAGCTGCTGGTGACGGGCGCGCGGGCCCGCTTCAACGCCGGCCTTGCTCGCATGGCGACCGGCAAGAAAGCCAAGGTGGGGCGT
>BDDA01000402.1:15116-25592 GCA_001662385.1 Chlamydomonas asymmetrica | reverse complement strand
CGCATTATTTCAGAAGCATCAACCCCCCCCCCCCCGGGTATCCACTACTGCGTCACTCCACTGCAAGCTCAGCACACTCTCTCGAGTACCGGTCACAAGCGGTTGGTGGTTTTACACCCCACAGGGGTTCGGCCCCTTGTTTGACCATGTTACCAGTGATGTCCGGTACTCAAATATGCACCCCTGCAAGGGTGCACTGTATAACGTACTTCCGTCTGCTGCATGCGTGCATGTGTGTAATCGGTGTGTGTGTGTGATTGGTGTGATGTGTGCGTGCAGGACAACCGCACGTACGCGCGGCCGGAGGACGTGGTGCGGCTGCTTGAGAGTCTGCTGCGCGCACACGAGGACCTGGCGGACCTGGGCGCACGCCTGGGCGGACGCCAGGGGGAGGCGCTGCACGAGGACTGCTCAGCGCAGGTGAGGGTGTGTGGGTGGCTGCGGAGTCTGCGGACTGGCTGAGAGTGGGAGTGGGAGGAGGCGCGGCCCCCCCCCCAACATGCTGCCATGTGTCCTGCAGTCCCCTCCACGCTTGCTCTGAGCTATCACTGCACCGGCCTTCCGCAGCACGGCCCATCCAGCTTTACTCACAGGATTGTGCACGTTAGCTGCATGCCAGTTTGGAGTATGGGCAGCCGAGCAGGGGTGACGGGCGAGGGCGGGCTGTGCTGTCAACAGCAAGGTTCACGCCGCTGGTGGTTTCCTCACGGTGCGTTCCAGCGCCTGTGCCTCTCTGCTTTATGTCCGGGAAAAAGAGGCCAGCCTAGCTGTTCATATCCTTGGTAAGGAGACAAGTCTTTTGAGTCTTTTCCTTGCGGGTGCCACTACGGTGTATCGCAGGCGGCAGCCGCCCGCGCGCTGCGCACCTACCACGTGGCGCACGCGTACCTGGCGGCTGGCGACAAGGCGCGCGAGGCGGCGGCCGTCTTTGCGCGCGCGCTGGAGCGCATGGCCCAGGCGCGCGAGCGGCTGGCCGAGCTGCCGGCGGCGGCGCAGCAGGGCCACGCGGCGCTGCTGGCTGACCTGGCGGGTGTGGAGGCCGCGGCGAACGCGTACCTGTGAGCGGCTTAGTGGTTGACGCGCTGCTGTGGCATGCCGGCATGACTTGCGTAGTGAAGGGGTGTCATGTACTAATGTGTAACAAGGCGCTCGCGGTAAATGCTCGTGCACAAACACGGGTACAGTTGGAGCACTGGAGCAGTTTGCCCTGCACGGGCAAGCACAAGTGTTGGGTTGTTCAGCTGCTGGGGCACCAAAGCACAGGCGTTTGGGCGAAGACAGAAACAGTAACGGAGACTGTTTCACCATGCAGCACACACATAGCATTTCAGCCAGTCCAGCCAAGTCCGTGCTGTGTTATTCCAAAGACCTTGCAGACACATCCAACGCCCCTTGTTCATCCGCCGCCATCCACTGATTTGTCCTGCCCTGTCCTGCCGCGTCGTCCTGCGTGCGTGCGTGCGCTTGTGTGTGTGAGCAGGGCGGTCGCGCGGGCCGAGTCCCAGGCCTCGCAGGCGAAGGCCACAGAGGAGGTGGCGGGCGGCGTGGGCGCGCTGGGCCTGGCGGAGCAGGCGGCGGCGGCGGCGGCTGGCTCTGGTCCGCGCTACCTGGCGGACAACCTGGAGGCGTGGGAGAGCTTTGCGCCCGGGCAAGGAAGGTGCGTTGCTCTCTCATGCTCGCCCTCAAGGAGGTCACTAGGAGGGAAAGCGAGCAGGCTGTGTTATGCGTTGTCACTGTGATTGGGCGTGTTAACGAAGGCCCTGCTCCCTTGAGAGGCAGACTGACACATGGCAGCAAGGCAGGGGCAAAAGTCAAGGGAGCGTCGTGCAGCAAGGGTGTCATCTGTGCCTGGCGGTGAAGTCACAAGGGAAAGGGGGACGGAGGGCCACTAGCGCCTCCGGCCAGCTGGCATGCAGCTGCCGTGATGTGGCACCTGCTGTTGTGCCCAGTGTGTTTAGAGTTGTTTGGTTCCCGTGGGGCCATGCAGTGTGCTTTCCGTGGAGCCGTGCGGTGTGCTTATGCGCAGTGTGTGTGTGGTGGTCCGAACTCCCTGTCTGGAGTGCCATGCATTCCCTGTTTGCTTCACTGCTGTCACATGCTTGATCGCATACTCTAACTGTATGCGGCAAGACCTCATACAGCACCACACACACCTACACACACACACACACACATGTTGACGTGTCTGTGTGCCTCAACACCTAAGTTATCATGTGGTCAAGCCCCTCTGCTGTGACATGACATCGATCCTAGTTTTGGCGGCCTGCTGATCTTGGTGCAATCCTGGCCCTGACCCTGTCCTTATGCGTGTCCTTGTGCGACCCTGCAGGCCCGCGCGCCTGTTCAAGGCTCCGTACACGTACACGGCGATCCCTGCGCGCCCCATCATGCTGGACACGGCCTTCACCGCCGTACAGTACCCCTCCCTGGAGGGACGTGTGCGTCGTACCGCAGCCGCCAGCACACAGGGCAGCATCATGGGCAAGCTGTTCAGCTGGCGGCGATGAAGCCTGCGTTGCTGCATGCACCCTTGAGTGGTGTGGCGTCACTGGCTGCTGGCGTGCTGTGCAGATTCTACTGTCTGTGTGCGTAAGCAAGCAAATGGCTGCTGAAAGCTTGCAGCTGCAGGAGGACGTATGTACCACAAATGGAAGTCCGAGGCTGTCCTTGCACTGCACGGCCTTGCAGGCGTTGCCTTGCTTGTGGGTTGGCATGCATTTTTGAAGCCTGCCCGCGCCCCGCCTGTCTTGAGTGTTTGTGTTATGGTGGCACTTGAACAACCATGCACTGTGCACCTGGTGCCCCCAGCCCACTGTATGGGCTGCACACGTGTGAGCAAGACTGACTTATGCACACAAGCGTGATTGGTCGCACGGAAAGCGAGCAAGCGCTGATGAACAAATTGGGGAACTTTGGCCCCCCCTCGATGGTATTGTGCCGCAGGGTGTACGGTGTACGGTTAGCCGAGTCGTTCGGTGCTTTACTCGATGTCGTGTAATCTGCAATGCTGTTCGCTCAGTCGCTGACGTCACCCAGGCCGCCGACGTTGTCCATATCAACTCCTTGGCGCAGCCTGACTAACACCATTCTTTCGACTGGAAGGGAAGGGGTCCTTCAGTGCCTACACACACGGCAGCCTGCGGTGGACAGCATGCACACGGCCGATGAATTCACCATGGTTTCACCAGCAACAGCAAGTGTCTGCTCATCATTTCTGGCCAGTTCATCGTAAGTCACTGCAATTGTGGTCGGCCTACCACCAAACACCTGTTTCTCAGGTGATGCACACAGCCCGAAACCTGTGGGCAGCGGAAGCTGCCTTACTAAAGACGTCTTACCAGCTGCAGCTGGTGCAAGGTATTGACACAACACGACGCCTGGACGGGTACAAGGGCCCCCGACAGACCGTGCTGTGTCGCCAGTCTCTCAGCCGTGAGTGACCATGAGGATGAGCATCGCTCGCAATGACGCCATAAAATTTTGCTCCTGGACAAGGCGGTGTGAGACAGACCTTTGCAACCCAGCCAATATCTACACAGTTTTCAGTGCATCGCTAGGCTTGTTCAGGTCACACAGTAGGATTGTGTTCTCGGCACAACGACTTGCCGTATGCCCTGCTTGGCTGGCAAGAGCCTCCAGAGTCACGCCCGTTTCTGTAAAAGCGGTATGCTACGCTTGCAGGGCAGACCAGTGTTACCATAATGTTTGCTGGGTGTTACCAGCTTGTAAGAGGGATGCAGGCGGGCCAACGGTGTGCAATGACAAAGGTACGTGCACCGTATCCGACCAAATGCCAGCTGCAATGCCTGATAAAAGCCTTACATCTTACCAGTGTGACCATAAAGTAGAAGACGTCTTTGTATGGTTTTCTCAGGAGCTCGCACTGCACGCCGTTCACGTAAAGCCTTGCCTGTGCAGGTGGCAGGACGATCGGCAGGACGCAGCTTGCTGTGCCAAGGCGTGCCTAGGGTGCCATCGAAACAAAGTAAGTTGTTGAGATTCACATCAAACCCCCCTCTCAAAATCAGCAGTGGCACCTGACACAAGCAAAGCAGCTTGCGCACGCTGATGCCTGACACGCCTGCCCACCGATGCGGTAGAGCCACAGCCGTGCTCGTGCGTTTGAACCAGAGCACTGAAGTACTTGTGCCGGGTATGATTTTCATATAACAAGTGCATCCTAGTCCTGGCATTTGCTCTTTGTGGCTCACCTGAGTCGTGCACGACAGCTACCAACCACTTCACCTCCATCGCACACTTGGTAAACACGCTGTTTCTGGCAGGGCGACGCCTAAGCTGTACACCTCAAAGTCTGCAGCATATCATATCTCATCAATCAACCTTCCTAACGCAGTCAGTTGCAGTGATTTTACAAGTACACTGGTGTTCGGTTGTGCGTGGCAGGCACAGTAACATTCTGCATACGCGCCCTCTCAGGCCCTGCCTGAAGCTCATATCAGTGACACGTATATATCGTGTCTTACGTGTGCTTCGTGTGTCAACAGCCTGTGCCTGCTGGGTCATGGTGTGCTCGCAAACAGGCTTCGTGTGCGGTCAGATGATGCGGCGGCCCACCGTGCAGCCGGCGCACGTAACGCTAGTTCTGCTGCTGAGCACCCTGGTTCTGGTTTCATGCTCAGCCCTGCAGTCGACCCTGCGATTTCCACAGGACGGCCAGGTGCAGGTGGAGATCCTGCAGTCCTACGCAGCGTATGTCAGCGACCTCAGCTTGTGTACACCTGGCATCAACCCGACTACACCACCGGTGAGTGCTTTGCCCCCTACCATGGCTTACCCATTTAAGGACCTGAAGCTTACAAGCCAAACCTTCTGCAGCTGGCTGCAAGCACCACCAAACAGCTTGCCGGTCGTCCTCGTTCATGACAGCGTGAGCAATTGTGTCACACTGTGGCTTCCAACAGGTGGTCATCAAGCCACTGGGCACAAACCAGCAGCTCGGTAAGACTACCGCACTGGGATTCATTCGAGCAGATTCAGAGCTTGTATTCTGCCTCTACGTGCGCAACACCAGCACGTGGTTCTTCAGCGGCCCGCCCGCACGCAACCCCGATGGCAGCACGCACGTTCGGATCAGTCCAGCGGTCGTTGAAGCAGGCACTGGGGCAACAACATACACCGTAGGATTTGAAGATCGACCGGCTGACCTGCCAGACAAGCCAGAGGAGCCCTCTGCACCCAAGGACTACAACGATTGTGTGTTCAAGGTCACGCTGCTGCCAAGCCCAGTGGAAGGGGTGAGCCACACACACTGTTGGTGACTTTGTGCAGGGTCGCCTCTGAGTAGGTCTGCCTTCCATCGCGTGGCGCTGTATCAACCAGCTGCATGAATTCGACTAACGTGCTCCGCATTTCACGCCATGTGTGACCGCACGCTTTTCACACTTTGAATGCTGCTAGGGCTCCACTATTGCCTGCATGCCTGATGAATTAACGCGATGAGCTTCATAGGGTTGCAAAGGGAGATACAGCATGTGACCTCAAGCCTAAAGTAATGAGACAATGCCGTTTCCCATGATTGCTGGTCTGGCTTCACTTGCGCTGAACGGTATGCAGGGCGAGGTGACGACGGTTGCGGGCGTGTGCGGTGACTTCTCTTCGTATCATATTCGCCCCAGCAACACGGCACTGAATGGCGCGCACACGTCCACGACTCCCCTGTCGCGCCTCTCTGGTGAGTCACAGCGTGCATGAGCACAGCACGAGTGCACTCACAAAGAGGTGCACTGGATGTGCATCCATGCGTGAAGGCGCGTATGATTGTCGCCCACCATGAGGGTGACCTGGGCCTCTGCTAGCAGACCGCGCGATTGAAAGAAACGACGGACCCAAGCATTCAGTGTGTGGCATGCAGCTGACTGAGTACATGATGCAGCCATCCACATGCAGCCATGCACATGGCTGCAAGCGTGCAATCAGTTTTGATCCTCGACCCGCTGGGTGGGTCTCTTACACACGTTCGGCCGGTCTCGGGTACTTCATTCACAAAGGCTGAAACGGGGCAGGTTCCTCACCCCAATAGCCTTGCCGGCCAATCAAATGCATGTTGTCGCTGCTTGGCATGCATACCGTTATTCACATGTGACATTGGTTGCACAAGGTCACGCCTTCGTTGCATGCACATTTGGCTCGTGTGCTTTGGTTGATCCGCACACAGGTGGAATGGTTTCGGACGATGCCGGCAACCTTTACCTCGCCTACCTCACATGCATCGTCAAGATTGACGCTGCATCCCAACGCATGGCGGTCATTACCGGCCAGTGTGACGCGGAGCCCTACTCAGCCTATGCACCGGACGGACCTGCCACGCCCGCAGCAGACACGCTGCTCTACAGCGTGGACTCCATCGCGGTCTCGCCCGACGGCTCAGAACTATACTTCCTGGAGTCCAGCTCCGGTGGCTCCGAAAGCCCCCGCATCCGTCGCATTCGGCTCGAGACCGGCATGCTGGACACGTACGGGCACACCACGTACAGTACATACTACATATCCCGCGGGCCTGCAGCTGGCCAAGTCTTGGCTCTGACAGCTGACGACTCGTCCCAAAACACCTATGTGGAGGTGCTATCGCCGGTTTCGAAGGGTGTCCCGGAGCCAGTCGCACCCGCCATTCTGACCTCCATGCAGCTTGTGGGCGAGGGATACTCACCATTTGGGCTATCGGATGCGGATGCCGCTGGCGGATTTGCGTTCTCACTCCAATCAGCCGGTGTGCAGCCTGCTGCGGAGGACCGTACTGTGTACCGTTGCGGTCTAAATCAGCCGGATCAGCTTCTGACGGCGAGCGCAGCATGGGATCTAGCCAAGGATGTGAGCACCGGGACCATCTTTTTGGCAGCGGGATCATGTGTGCGCAAAATGCAGGTGCATGCGGACGGTGTCTCCGTTGACGGTGGCGCTTTCCTGGGGGACTGCAACACGCCCGGCAGCAGCAACGGCGACGGTAGCGGTACCAGCTCAGCACGGCTGTCGTTTGTGACTCACCTGGACTTGGGAGGGCCTCAACGCAGGAGCCTGTATGTGTATGACAACGGCAACTCGTGTGTCAGGCGTGTGCAGCTGATGTGATCGATGATTCCTGTGGTTCCTGTAATCCACAATTCCACATTTGACATTTCCACATCTGTATGTACATTATCGTCCTGGTACCTTGGCCAGGAGCTCTTCAGTCGGAAGGCACATGCTTCCCTTGAATGTGACCCGCCCGCTCGACCCTCACAACGCGACGAAAGGCCACACGGATAGCAGCTGGTATACTGACGGGTGTTTTTTACGTTTTGAGCGGTGGGTGACTGAGCAAGCAAGCAGTGGCAACAATGGGTGATTGGCTGCAGGAGTGAGTGGCGGCATACTGGAGAGATGGTGCCCTAACCCCAAAGGTCCCCCCACCCCAGCACCCAGCTGAAGTTCAAGCGCAATTTGAGTTTTGATGCGGCAGCATCCAACAGCCGCAACGCCCATCACATAGTGAACGGAGCTCGTCGGCGGCCTGCATGCTTTCGGATGACTCTGCCGTCATCTTCATAGTGTTTCTTGTGTTTGCGTGTTGGTTTGGCTGAGTAGTGATTGGCCAATTGCTGCACCTCCCTCTCCCCGCAAGGCGTATACATAAGTGACATAATGCCCGCCCCCATGCGTGCGCTCGCACGGCTCCCGCAACAGCGAAATGACACGCTGTTAACCACCGTGATGCCTGCTGATCACACGTACAGCACCTGGACTGACCTGCATTCATCCATGGATTCCATGTTTTTTTCTTGGCTGGGTGCGACCGATCCGACACTCGCTCGGATCCACAATGATTTATGCATGCACACACACATGCTTCCGCTACAAATATCCCTGCGTATTCCCTCCGAGCCAGACATTTCATGCATTCATCATGGTCCAGTCCTCATCTGCTTTCAGGTTTAGGATGCATGCTGCCGCAGCTATGAGCGCTTGGCCAGCAGCTCTCGGGAGACCTGCCTTTGTCGCTCGCTGCGGAGATCACACTGCCTGCATGCAATATGCTGATGTGCCACATGAGTATAGCACAGCGGGCCATTCCGCGCCCGGCAGCCTAGCACACCTGCAAAGTGTGTGTGCCTGGCGGAGCTGCACTGAGATGCGCACGTGCTGCCTTCTTAGTGAACTTCTTCCTGCACCATGGATTGCTCGATTGCCGTCCCTTAATTGTTAAGAGCATTGCCCGCAACATGTGTAGTGAGTGTGCCTGTGCACCCGCTCTGTTGTCGTCTGATTGATCGTCGTACATGTTGATATTGCCTTGTAACGACACATTTGGTCACATCAGCCTGTAAGTGTAAGCTTCGTGAATGTGAAAGTTAGCAAGCGCTTGTTTTGAAGCTCTGTGGAAGCCGCTTGTCGTTGGCATTCTCGCCTGAGGTTTTGTTTGCGGGTTCCGACCGATGTAAACTGGGTGGAGAGCGATGTGACACGGGGAGGTGTAGCCTGAGGGTCAGCCCCACACCAAGCAAGCCACCAGAGGGTGGTCAGTGGAAAGCAGTGAGCATGGGTGACTTGGGTCAGTGCCGCAGTAGTGGGCTAGCAAGTAGCAGACAGCATTTGGATAGGCGGCAATGATGATGATTTTACAGTCAGCTAGCACAAGGCCAAGGACTGCCCTCAGAGAGGGGGAACCAACACGCATCAGGACAAACAACAAGCACGGACGGCCACAACAAGCATTAAGCATAGTTGGTTCTCAAATGCCACACTTTGGACACGAATTTAGCAACAAGCAACTAATCTGCGTGGCTCAGCACGGCCTTCATGTCGCGCCGCTGAGCACGGTTGCTAGTGAACATCTCACAAGACTGCGTTCTCAAGGCAGCGTAGTAGGTACACTCCATATCGACATGAAACTCATCCTCAACCTGCCCAATCGAGCATTTAGTGCAAACACGGCGAGCACGAGCTCTGCGGTGAAGGTGATGTTGAGTACGATCACGGTTCACCTCTAGAACATGCCAACAACCTAGCCGCAATCGCATCAAACACACATGCAACTCACGAGGGATGCACTTGTGCAAGTGGCTGTGATGTGCACGCTGCGGCAAGCCTACCCATTCCATATAAGCATGCAGTTTAGGGAAGACAGTCGTACTGCGTGGGTGACCGGAGATGCAACGAAGAACGTGATCCCGCCAAAAGGCGTTGATGCAATCGCCCAACGCTGTCACATCAACACGCAAATCCCAGTAGTACGACAACGCACCAGCCGGGAACGACACAGTACAGGAAGAGAAGCAGGCAATATGAACCTGGTTGACAAAACTACTTCCCGTAGCAGCCGACAGATGGGCCAGAAACTGACAAGCCTTAAACGACCAACACTTACGAACGCCGGAAATCATGAGCGCTAAATCCGCACGGGCTGCATGCGCGGCCATGCAGCCTGGATTTGCACGTACACTATTCCACAGCCGAAACACACACTGAGCAATGTGGACTTGCATGGGGTGCACCCCAAACTCTTGAAGCAATGCTGTTTGTGGACCTAGGTAATGCATTGTGTGCACAAGCAAGCGGATCGCAAGAATGGCCGTAACAACTGCAGGTTGAGGCCGTTAAACAAATGCAGCTGCATGTGCGCTAATGGCAACTCTGACGATGTGCAAAATGCAACGATGTGTAATGCAGGTGGTGTATGTACGCGCGACATACGCCTAAACGCCAACCGCAGCGGAATTGGTCAACCATCCCCCCTCCGCCTCGGGTACTGTTTGTTGGGCAGTGCGGTACTGCAGTGTAAGTCCATGGCAACAGGCGCCTGCAGGTGCCATCATTGAATGACTTAGATCCGCATATTAGCTTAAGGAAGCCGTAAACAACTAAACACTGATGTGGCTACCCTGCAGGAACCATGTGGGTCAGACAAGGGCTTGCCGCCATCGTTCGGGTGTGAGCAACATACGGGACCGGGCCCCCACCAGTGACCCTCAATACAAATTGCAAGACGGCGGTGTCGCGACAGCATAAGCGCTTGCTGCTAATCTGCTGGGCACCAAACGGCGGCGCTGCTCCACTCCGCTTGATGCTGCACCTCATCAAGGGATGCCAGCCCCGCCCTCTGCTTGACATTGCAAGCGCAACGGCTATCAGGACGATGAACACTGCGTGGCAGCGTTATGCTCCAGTGGACCGGCGTGAGCCATTCCACAACCCCCCATTCCTCTGTCGCCTGTCGTACGTGTCTGCGTCGACTGCGTGTCATATAGGCTCTTCAGCGCATCCTACTCGGGTGCCACCCGGGGTCGCACATGCATGAGCAGTCCCTTGGGCCCGGGCCGCATGGTGAACTCTGTGACGGCATCCGCCTCCACGCCTGCATGTATGCAAGAGCCATGCACACAGCATGCACAGCATTACGGCCCATTTACAATAGTTGCAGCGGTTGTTGGAGCAGAGCATGGATGGGAGTGCAGACCGCGACAACCACCACATGCTCGCAAT
>BDDA01000402.1:0-14116 GCA_001662385.1 Chlamydomonas asymmetrica | reverse complement strand
GACCTCCCCTCCCACACCCCCATGCAACACCCCCAAGCATACTCTTACCAGCTCTGCCTCCCATCTCCGGAGCCAGCTCGAACTCAAAGCGGCCCAGCAGCACCGCCATGGTGACGCGGAGCTCCATCATGGCCAGACCCTGGCCGGCGCAGATGCGCAGCCCCAGCCCAAATGGCATCCAGGCCTTGTTCTACGGGAGACGAAGGATGCGCAAGAGGCACACCGCATGATAATGTGCACGGCTGCAGGCAGTATGAACCCGCTGCAGTTCACGTTCATAAAACCCCAGCAAGCAGGTGTGCAAGCATACTGCACATCATGTCCCGAGATGCAAGTGTGCTGGGCCAGCACTATGTTGCGGTGCTTTTGGGTGCCCGCATGCATACCAGTGCACATGGATCATCGCATCAGCAACACTGCAGGCCAGAGGCAAGGCGGGCTGCTAAGCATGCATAAATGCAGTGACTGACTGCCATCCCGGGCAATGTTTGGACACGTGCAGTACAGCAAAAACAGTTGCAGTGGCTCAGCACGGCTTCGGCAGCTCTAATCTCCCACCACAACCTTGACCGGCTGGAGCATTCTTCTGCTGGTAACGCGCGAGCGGACCTACGTGTACAGAGCCTTTCTCAGCGGCAGCGTCCGACTTGGCCTCGCCCTCTGCCGCAGGCGCGGTCATTGCCTGCTGCCCGCTGCCCTCCTTGCCCGTTGCCTGCTGCTGCTCCTGCTGCTGCTCCTGCTGCTGCTGCTGTTCCGGCGCCAGCCACCGCTCTGGCACAAACTCGTCCGGCTGAGGGAAGTTGAGAGCAGCGCGCTGTATCGCATAGGTCGGAACCCTGATGGGTGCAACCGGCAAAAGGCAAAGGGCGCATACCATATACCATATATACCGTTGCTTGACTTGCTTCTGCGAGTACTATCTGTCCTCCTCTGAGGGGAGCGTTGGCCTCGGCTAGAAAGCTCCTAATGTAACAAAAATCTGGAAATCTATATACCATTCCAACCTCACAACAACACGCAGCCTTGAGCGAAATGCCAGCACAACGCAACGCAGCCGTTGCCCGGCCTCAGCAGCACTCAAGTGAAGGCCAGCAGCTGCCACATGCCCGCAAAGCTGCTGCCCTCATGCGCACGCTGGTGCATCAGCTTTGGCTTTGGCTTCAGCCTGCTGTGCTTTAGGATCTATGCGGCACCTTTGTGACCAAGCGAACCCACGGCCCAGCCAGTCAAGCGATCTACCTCCCAACCAATATGAACTGCACCAGTATGGGATTCCAATACAGTACGCACCATATGGTTGTGTTCTTAGGCACCAGCTTGCCCAGCACCACCAGGTCCTGCTTAGAGTAGCGCGTGATGCCGGTGCTGGCCACAGGCATCAGCCGCATAGACTCCTGCAGCACCAACACCACCAGCCATGGAGGCGACACGGCACACCCTCGATGATGTTATGTGACGTTATGTTACGAAACGTCAGGAGCGTGTTGATAATGGAACACAATGTAGGACGTCACTGTACACACACACACGTGTCATGGCCTCATGGGCTGTGCTGCCTGTGCGCCATGACCCAGCCTCAGGCGGAGCTCATGGATGCAGAAGGCGCAGGCAAGCTGCTGATTTGTGACGCGCATTGGGGTGTGTTTTGCTCACTGGAGGCTGGCAGTTGTCCACTGAGTGTCTCTCCGTTGCGACTCAAGTGATGGGCTGCTGAGGAGTGCTCATGCTTGTCTATTACAGCACACACACCAAGGGTGACAACGCTGGGTGGGCCACTGGGTGTGCTTATGAATGCATTATCAATGGTTGTCTGCATGCAGTCTTGTTGCGCTGCGCCTCCACTGTGCTGCCACCCCCGTGCCATCCGCCACCGCCATGTTCGTGGCATGCAAAGCACCCACATGCAGCACAGCGTTGATGTAGGTGAGCTCCCCCAGGTCTGACCACTCCAGGGTGCGCGGGCGGTACGCGTTGCCGGCGCACGCAAGCAGGCCGCGCGACGCCAGCTCAGACGCACAGCGCGCCTGAACCTGCGCTTGCAAACGCAAGGCCCCACAAGCAAGGAGGAGGGTTGTAGCCTTGTAGGCAAAATGTACGTAACTCACTCCTGCAAACGCAGGGATCAAGCTTAGAACGGCGCGGTCCGTGCGGCTAAATCGCTAAATGCACACCTATCAGAAAAGTGCAGAGATGTCCGCCTGTTCCCGAGCCCAGGCCACACATCACAGGCAAAGCTCAAACCCAGGTAGGCAGCGCATACCCAGGTGCACTGTGGGCAAAACATGCCAGGCAGCGGTGCAGCCGGAGCCAGTGAGCAGGCATGGGGGCTGCAGCGCTTGCTGTGCATGCAGGCGAGTGCAGGCTTGCCTTGGGGTCCTGAGCGACGTGCATCAGTGCCCAGGCGATCGAGTTGGCGGTGGTCTCGAAGCCGCCGATGTAGAAGATGGCCAGCTCTGACAGGAGCCTGGCGCGCGTCAGCGGGGCGCCTGTGTGGTGGTGAAAGCTGCAACTGAGGACTGCATCACACACATCACAACACCTCGCAAGCACATTACACTGGCACCAAAATGCGCTGCTGCACTCTGCAGCTCGGCCGCCGCTACCGGACAGTCCCAAGCGGCCGCCTACCTGTTGCAGGGTCCTTGGTTGCCATGAGCACCGCCATCAGGCTGTTGGGGGGGATGGGCTTGGACAAAGTGTCCTCCAGAACCTGCAGCGCATGTTATATACTTGTGTTAAACCAGGAACGTGCCGGTCAAACAGCCCATGCTCCCCTCAGATGAGGGCCAGGCGACCAAAAGACGCTCACCAACCTAGGCACAAGGCGTGGTAGCGGGGCACAGGGGCTCAGTGCAGCAAATCAGCATGGTAGAACGCATACGTGTCTGACACGGGTTGTGACACAGAGGCACTGGCCAAGTCAACCCGCCTCGAGGTAATAGTATGCTTGGCAGTGCGCCATCAGGCATGTAGGTGGCGTCTTGCAGAGCTGGCACGGTGACCCAGGCATGCATCGCCATTGCCCATGCTTGCAAAGATGCATCGATGCATGCATGAGTGCGTGCACGCATACGGTATCTCACTCACCCCCTCAATGAGCTTCTGGAAGTCCCGCTTAGCCCTCACGAGGTTGTGGTAGGCCTGCACACACAACACAACACAACACGGCGGGTGGGGTTCAGCACCACCCCGGCAACGAGGCTTCAAGCGGCAACACACATGATAGCTGCGAGAGTGCTGCTAACCAGGCATGCCATCGAACAGGCAATCATGGACTGGTCGCTCAGGAGTAGCAAGGCAAGGGTTTGGGCTGGACCCCGGTCTTGCGGGGCGCTCGACACTGGCGATGAGACTGGGTCCCGATCACTGATCCAACCCTGTTGACTTGGATTGACTGCCGTGTGCACATGCCCGATTCACGGTGACACCAAGCGAGCCAACTGTATAGGTAGAGAGCGCAAAATGCAGCCAGGTGTTTGCCACCCTCTCCCACAGGAGCCATACACACTCCTCCCAACTGACCTTGGACCACCACCCGTTCGCCAGCGGGTTGAACGCGATTGCCTGGATGGCGACGAACAGCTTGGACACCACGGACAGCGCCTGCAGATCACGCAGGGAGTGCCAGGTGCCCGAATCAATTTGGCATGCGGCGGGGGGTCAGTCACTCAGCTGCTTGAGCGCCTGACTCGCGCATAACCAAGGCACTCGGAGATGCTGCTGTTGTGTGGGGTGTAGCCAACCCAACATCACCACATGTGCACCGAGCAAGCATCCTATCTAGCATGGATACTGGCATGCATGTGGTGCTGCAGAGTCTGTGGAGGTCCACAATGGGGTCTTATCTAAGAGGCATTGCTGTGTTGATCGCATTGCTGGGCGTGGTGAGTGTGACGTCTGTCCCCGCAAGCAAGCATGCATATAAATAATATGACTCATGTAAGGAGCATCAAGACTCCAGCAGTCTCAAACAGTTACACCACAACACGTGCTCGAAATGCTCGCACAGCGTTGCAACTGCACGTTCGCTCACCTCCTCGCCCTTGAGGCTGACGGCACCAAAGTCGCTGCCGCAGACAAACAGGCCTGTATAGTGGAAGTCGGAGCACCAGACACATACACACATCGGGCATATCTGCAAACCGTGAAGTGTTGCCTTGCACCATCACTGCACCGCTTGCTTCGCCAGGCCCAACATGGGCAGTGAGTGTCAAGGTGAAAACACACAAGCAACCAACGATCCGGGGTGACACATACCCATGATGTCCATGGTGATCCGTGCTGCCCACGCGGTGATGTCCACAACCGCGCCGGGTGGCGTCGACGCAAACGTGTCGCACACTGGTTCTAGCAGCCGGAGCACGTCTGGCAGGTAAGGCCTGTTCAAACGCACCATATAGCAGCCTTTCAGGCAAGCAAGGCAAGTCATGTGCTCTGCCAAACAAGCTGTGCCCAATCAACGAGTCCCCCGGAGGCAGGCCAACAGACCTGAGGTTGGAGGGAGAAAACACTGGCATAACAGCCCTCCTAACTGTGCGCCCTGCACGCCAAAACACATGTCGAAAGTAAGTACCATGCCAGCAGGCGCCAGGTAATAGTGCCCACATGCTCAGCTCCAGTCGCGGTCTCGGAAATGTAAGCTACGTTTGAAGGGATAGCGCGCTGGTGCTTCTGCTGCTCGTGCTTTAAGCAAGTATCACCACAGCATAACAGCAGCAGGGTTGTTGCAAGGCTGCGCGAGCAGTGCCTTACAGCAGCACTCACAATAGTCATCTTCCGGCGATGTGAAAATATTATCCATTTTGGGCTCCGTCAGCTGCAAGCGTTCACCACAGCACAACACTGTTAGCGCACATAGCACGGCACGGACCAGCCAAAACCAACCGACAGCCGACAAGTGCACAACACACAAAGCAGACTTCCAAACCTCACCCGCATAACACTGAAAAAGCTTTCTATTTTGACAGGCCTGCCCAGCTTAAGCATGACCTCGTTCACCGCTTGCGGCTCGGTCAGGATGATCATCTGCAAGGTTCATCCGCACAGGTCAATCTCAGGACTGGATTCATGGAACTGAGGGTGTGAAGAGCACCATCAAGCAGGCACCGCGTGCAACATTAGCCTACCGTTTTGCCAGGGAACCGAACACGGAACAGCGGGCCGCATTCCTGGACCAAATCCCGCAGCACCAAGTGCGCAGGCGCTCCGGTTGCAAACTTCAAGGCGTCGCCAAACAGCCAGTGTCCCCCAGCTGGTCTGTCAGGCAGGGGTGGTCTGCCCTTCCTGCTTTTGCTGCCTGTGATGGAAAGGAAAGCCAGCAGTGCCAAGACCAGTGCCAGCACGAGGGCTGCGGCCTCAAGCTGCATGGCTGCTAAAAGTTCAGGTGTACGTGTGCCCACGTAGTGACCATAACAAGGGCTCCACTGTGCAACGTAACCTATCCTTCCAGCACTTCAGCATTGCGTGCAGCGTGGGCGAAGCATGGTAACGCACAGCCGTGGTAGCAACGCACCCATGCATCGCACAGAACTGTGCACATGAGGAATTGATTGATTGATTACAGAAGGCGCCATCTGGCGCGGCGGCGACAGCCACCGACTCCTGGGAGGGCACATGCATGTCAACACATGTTATTCGCATCGCCCACAGCCTCCTGTTCCTGTACCGCACTCTGTCCAAGACCATCTGACGGACACATGCGCATGAAGCTGCCTCGGCAGCCTGCCTGCGGGGTGGATGCATGCTCCTCCACTGGGGCGAAGCAAGTGGGCTGGGACCGCCACTGAAACGATTCATACCCCCACACCAGATAGCACGTAACCTCCCACCGCAGGGGTCTGATGTGAGGAAATGCCACTGGTTTTGAGCTTCACCACCAAGGCTTGTACCGTGCTGCGGGCCAGCAGCATGATGCGTGGCCTTTTGTTAGCGTGCGCATGGCTAGGAGCTGCATCGTGTCACAATGTGGCTGATTGGACATTGTGGCCGCCCATTGTGGCCGCACATGGTGGCTATCAGTTGCAAACAGTCACGCCTTTTAGGGGAGGGGGGGAGGGGAGGCGGATTGGGTCGGGAAGCACTGCAGGGGGGGAGAGGGAGGGGGGAGTAGGTAATCCACATGCATGGGACAGTACTAATGGCGTCCTGCGCCCTGCGCAGCAACATCACCTCCCAAGTAGGCAGTGGCTGGGCGATGCCAACCATGATGGCGCCCTTTGTTCAGATTATACTGGACAGCTCATCTAGTTGCTTTACCGGAATCAGAGAAGTACAGTCCAAGGTGGTGCCGGGCCCGGCATCGTTTGTACTGCACCGCTCGTACTGCAATCTGGTAATCTTCATGCTGGGCCCCTGCATGCCTCTCTCACTCAGAAGATGAGCTGTACACGGGCAGCACATGCGTCAGTGCCACTTCACCATGCATTCATGCACCACAAGCTATGGTGCAACCACCGGTCGTGCCGCGATGTGCTAAGAATCATAAACGCGCCGATGCACTCTGGCAACAGCTTTGCGCCAAACGAGCGACTGTGATGATGGAGGGATGCAGGTGCATTATTTCATCATCAGTCGCATGCAGCGCGGTTCTGGAGCTCGACCACCGGCTTTGGCCGCTCCATGCGTCATGCATCCGCCAAAACGCACACACGTACATCAAGCCACCAGGCACTCCCAACCATCCTTGCTTGATGCTGCTTGGTGCTCGTCTGACGCTGGGGCAACATGCCCGCATGCCTCTCGTTCACTTGCAATCTCTAATGTGTCCAGGAGGCGGCTCACTATTTGCGCTACTCAGGTCAGATCCGCCCATGCACCACGGAATCTGCCACCGAACGGAGGGCGGCTAGCAGTCATGCCGCCGTGGTGGTGGCTGGGCCTGGGCTGCCCCTAGGCTTGGCGATCAGCAGCAGACCTTTAGGTCCGGGCTTAAGCGTGAAGCTCATCTCTGCGGCAAGCTCCACACCTGTGTGCATCATGACAGGACAGGCTGGGAGATTGCGACTCAGATGTCGAGGGTCTGCACCTGCATGCAGAATCCGAAGTGCATGTGGATTCTGGTGTGCTGGTGCACTTGCGTACCGCTTTTCCCAACGCATTGATTGACGCAAACACCCAAATTGGGTCAGGAACTCGCCCTGGGCTTTGTGCTTTGTATTGGCATGGACACATTGCCTAATGCAGTATGGACGCTGCACCAAACAGGGTGCGAAGTCATTCACACTGCTGCAGGGTCTCTGAGATGACACAAATGCGCATGAACGCTTGCACATACCAGCAAGGTGCACCGAGAGGCAATGACAGGACCAGTTGCATCTTGGCATCTTGCAGTGCATTGCGCCATGCTCGACTGGCACCAAGCGCTTACCCTCCTTGCCTCCCATCTCCGGTGCCAGCTCAAATTCAAAGCGCCCTAGCAGCACTGCCAGTGTTGCCCGCATCTCCATCATAGCCAGCGCCTGGCCCACACAGGCACGGTGGCCGAAACCAAACGGCATCCACGCCTTGTGCTGCAGGCATGTAGGCACGAGCATGATGAACACCGCAGGCAGGGAGGACAATGCTGAACCCTCAGCACTGAGTAGCAAGTACTGAGTCCAGAACCCCAATCTTAACACCCGCCCGGGGTGCACGCGTAACAGCGTTGTCGCATCCACTTCGCGATGCTGTGTGCATGCTGTCTGTTTGTGCAGCTGCGCATGCGCACTCCAAGCCTGTGTGAGCAACGCCAAACACCTACATGCGTGCCTTAAGAGTCTGTGTGTGTATCTGGCAGTCTCGCATGTTCGTGACAAATACCACAATAGGTTTTGTCCTGAGGGCTTGAACAATTGAGTGTCACTGCACGTGTTTTGGCATTTAGACACTTTTGTCACCCTGCAATGTCGTTGGGGACTTCCTTCACGCGTGCGAGTATTGAGCGCCTGTGTGTGACCTTACATGCACCCAGGTGCCCTCAGAGGGCTCTCCCGCCTCGCCGCCGCCTGCTGCACCGCTCCTTTCCTCCTGCTCCTGCGCCGGCTGGTGCTGCTCCTGCTGCTCCCGCTCCTGCTGCTGCGGTCCTGATGGTGCTGCTGCCAGCCAGCGCTCCGGGATGAAGTCATCCGGCTGAGGGAAGTTGGCGGGGCTTCGGTGGATGGCGTAGAAGGGCACGCTGCACCGCCACACACAGTACCGTATGGGTTTATCCTGTAGCCCTCTTGCACGCCATGTGGCTAGGTAGGTTGGTGAGCCCCTTCTCTTCAAGTGGTCCGCATCTGGGGGGAGCATGGGCCGTTTGGCCGACACGCTCCAACATAGCATAATGTACGGGTGTGTCGGACTGGTTCGGGAAACATGTGCTACCCTCAGGCCGCAAGCTAGCAATCTGCATCACACTGCTGTATGACTTCCCCGGGCGGTACAATGCTCCTCCACTGCTGCACCGAGCCGCTGCTGCCAGTCTGAGGTGTGTCTTAGTTGACAACTGAGTGGTCACCACGCACAACTGCTAATCCAGCTGTGAGCGATCACCCCCAGATGGTTTGCTCGGTTGCCCCAATCAACACACAGATCAGTGCGGTCTTCTGTGACTGAGAGGACGCCCGTGCGCGTGTATCCCGCTACTTACGCAACCGAGTAGCTGTTGGGCAGGCGCCGTCCCAGAAGCTCGTTTGGCATGTCCGGTCCCGGCACGCACATCACACCGGCGGGCGTTGGTGGCATTAGCCGCGTAGCCTCCTGCATCCACACCGCATCCGCATGCAATGCGGCAGATCATGGCCAGATCAAATCCAAATCCCAAGGATAGCATGCATGTGGCCCGCCGATGGAATCAGAAACGGTTTGGGCGTCGCAGGATATGGGAAAGGGGCATTGTTGGGCCAGGTGGCGGTGATGCCTTGATCAAATGCACTCTCTTTGATACGTGTTGCGATGCGTGAACACAAAGACATGGCGCGGATTTAGTCATGATCAATCCCACACCCACATGCAGCACCGCGTTGATGTAGGTGAGCTCCCCCAGGTCTGACCACTCCAGGGTGCGCGAGCGGTAGGCGTTGCCGGGGCACGCAAGCAGGCCGCGTGACGCCAGCTCAGACGCACAGCGCGCCTGAACCTGCGCATGCACACACACGGTCCCACAAGCAAGGAGGAGCGTAGGCAAAGAGCTGCACGGTCTAGGTGCAGGACACACGCACACATGCAGGCACGCATACTTCTAAGAGTCTCTCTCCCTCAATGAGTGAAATCAGTGGAAACAAGTTTTTGTGCGGAACCGGTTCTGAGAATCGGTGCCCAAAACCGGTTCTGTTCCTCAATGGAAACCGGCCCTGAGCATGCACGTTGTGCAGTCGAGCCTTACCTTGGGGTGTGTCGCCACGTACATGAGCGCGAAGCTGATGGAGTGTGCGGTGGTCTCGAACCCGCCCACGTAGAACACCGCGAGCTGCGCCTTGACCTGCGCCTTGGTCAGCGGCTTGCCTGGTTAGGTCACACATGAAGCACAGGGCACACAGAAGGGCCGGTACGGGTCAGGATTGGGGCTGCCACAGCAAAACATTTTGCTTTGCTTGAGGCACGAACGCACGAGTCCTGCGGTTTGTCGTACGAGCAGTCAGGGAGCTTCCGCCTGCAAAAGCATCCACTTGCACAACAGCACGGCTTTGCTGAGTTGGTGCCGGGATCACTGTACACGGCCTCTGGTAAGTTCCATGACTGTCCTTGTTGCGGCCGCCTACCTGTTGCAGGGTCGTTTGTTGCCATGAGCACCCCCATCAGGCTGTTGGGCGGAATGTCCCGGCTCAAAGCTGCATCCACCACCTGCAGGTTTAAACACACATACCTGCCCATGAGCGAGCGGGCAGCTCCAGTAGGTCAAACACGGATTAACGGCTGCATCATTCCACTGTCGGAGAGCGTGTAAAATCATCTGCACACTATCGTGCACCTCATATGACGGCAATACAATACAGCAAACACTGCACTGCTGCACTTGCCTCTCCCCAGTCCCCACCTGCCCCGTCAGCTAGCGCCCTCTCCCGCAACCAGGCAGACCTCTTGCCCCCGCATACACACACACCATCGTCATCCTCAACGGCATACCGTATTGCAGAGGCCGTACTGTAGGCGCTCATCTTCACCCACCCTGTCAATGAGCGCCTGGAATGCGGTGCGGCTTCGCTGGAGCATACGGAAGTCCTGAGGCGGCAGCGGGTGGTGGCCAAGGCAGACGCACACAGGTACACGGGGATCACACTGCATGGCTTCACGGCAGCCTCTTGCTGGCACACAGGAGCAGGCTCAGGGACCTCGGCATATGATGATGTCGTTGCTACACCGACATCTGAATTGTAAACAAACCCACCAAGGCGCTACTGGGCGGCTTTGTACCGGGCGATCAAGGGCAGCAAATGAACTCACCGAGGACCACCAGCCGCGTGCCAGGGGATTGAACAGCACAAGCTGCATGGCCTGGAACAGGTCCTGGACAGTGGACAGCGCCTGCAGGGGGAGGAGCAGCAGCGGCATGCACAAACAACACATGGCATCTGTGCGTGGCTTGTGGTGGGCAAGTAAGGTACTAGGTATACCTGCTGCCGCAGCAGTCAGTTGCTGATGCTGGCGTTGGGCAGGCCGATCAACGTGGTATGTAGCCAGTGCAGCGAGCGACGCTAACGTGCGTTTGCAAGTGAGTGGTAGGCACAGCTGCAACGCACGACATGTTGTTGCTTTGCATGCAGTCCAAGTGGCTTGACCAAGCACACGCACCTCCTCTCCCTTCATGGCGACAGCGCCAAAGCCCTCTCCAAACACAAACATACCTGCGAGCACCGCGCGCACACTACACCAAACGCATGGCTCCATGCCAGCGATATGACCGCTTCTGGTGCACGTTTTGTTGCCAAGGATCATGCATCAGCGCGCCATAGGCTACAACCTGGCGCACACGTGCAATCTGCACTTATGCAACCCTAGCTGCTCACCTAGCAGCCCACAGAAATGCCCATTCACCCTGCTCAGAATGCTTGCATGGTCATGCATGCACTAGCTACGCAGCTTGTCCAGGTATCACAGCAAGAGTCCCTCGTGCTGGTGCATGGAGGAGCAGCAGACGCATGATGCTCCACACGATAGGGCTGCCGCACGCATGCTGGCGAACACAGGGATCGGCAGCACATGCACCCTGCATGCACCTGCACCCAGCATGCATTTGACAGGCCACTCGATGATGCCATCAGCAGTGCCAACACCTCACCCATGACGTCCATGGTCAGGCGCTGGGTCCATGCATCGATGTTTACAAGCGCGCCGGCTGGCATGTTGGCAAACGCATCTCCCAGGCTGTTTAACAGATCGCACACTCCAGGCAAGTAGCGCCTGCATGCGGGTGTATGGAGGGGGACGGGTTTGCATCGATGCCCTATACATCAGCACATTTTGGGCATCTAGGGCTGTGCAAATGTGCGGTGCTTGTGGATATACATTCGTGGTGAGCACATGTATGCATATGTGCCAGTGGGGGGCAGGTGTGGATGTGTGCTGGGCTACGGTTGGCTTGCGCCGTACGCCCGTACATACACAGCACTGTTGTGCTGTTGCGCTCTCATTGAGCGCTTGCTGGCAGGCTTACTTGAGGTTGGTGGATAGGAACGCAGGCGTGACCGCGTTGCGCACAGTACGCCAATAAGGCCCGTCTTCAGACGTGAAGAGGTTGTCGAGACGCGGCTCTGTCAGCTGTAGGGTTTCGGTGCCAGAACGTTTAGGGCACGAGGTTTAGGGGGACTGCGTACCGGACTCAACCCGAAACCTCCAGGTATGCGAAGCAACAAAAAAGGGGATTTCACTTGCCTTCATGATATGGAAGACGTACTCTGTCTTGTGAGGCCTCTTGAGCTTTTTAACGTGTTGTTGAATAACTGACGGGTCCGTCACAGCGATAAGCTACGGGGAAGCTACAGCGCTACAGTTAGACCAGGCAGGTGAACAGCGACCTTGAATCTATCAGCAACGAATCACTTCACTTACGTTCCTGTCAGGCAGACAAACCATGAAGAGCGGTCCAATCTCTCGCGCCCAGGAGTGGAGGACACGGTGCAGCGAGGTCGTGCCGGCCATTGCACCCACTTCACCGAACAGCCAGTGCCTTCCCTTGGGGCGCTCAGGCAAGGGCAGGCTTCGCCGGGCTGTATCGCCTGCCTTGCGTGCTTTGCCCCTCACACTCAGCATGAGCACGGCAAGCACGATCAACCCGCCTACAATCGTGAATACCAGCATCGTGCCACGCTGTCAGTCGGTGCCTGTGTGTATGAGGTGGTGGTTGCAGAACAAATCGTTCCTTAACAGCTAAACAAGCACAGTGATTCAATGTTCGTGAGCACAAATTCGGCCCACGGCCATCAACCGCTCGTTGAATGACAAGGCGCTTTCCCGCTGGCTTCCTCACCCGGCTTCTGGCGTGTGCAGCCTGTTGAACCTGAGGAGGTAAAGGTCCACCCAGGGCTTTGGTAACCCCAACACAGTGTTTCCAATTCCAAGAAAATGAGGTAGCAGCGTCCGTCGCATTTCGTGCAACAGTTCTGTGCGGTCTCGGCCGCCTCTTTCGGTTTCAACCGACACTCAACTCACGGAAAACAGCAGTGGGAACCTGTAGTTGGACGCAGATGAATGTATATGCAAGAGCGCTTATGTCTCACACACGTTTGGAAGGGTGGTTTGCCCCAGATGGTGCTAGCTTGCAGACAGTGATGCAGCAAGATCACGGCATTCAAGTGCCTTGCCAGGCCACGCCCTTGCCCCCCGTGTGGTCTGGTGAGCGGAGGCATCAGTGCGCAATGTGCAGCGTCGCTGCTGTGCGGCAGCATCACACAGTGTATGTCCTGGCACTCGGAGTTGTAGAGCCACGCCCGGGACATGTACACATACATAATTGAGGCCAGAGCGGCAGCTCGGCTAACCGTGGTGTAGCAGCTCTTGGGCTTAGCTGAATGGCAGCCCATCCAGACCGCCATACTGCACCAAATGCCAAGACAGTGAATACCCAGCACTGAATCGATTCCATGGCACGAATCCTTATACGAGTTCATATGCACTGTACTGGATGATGCACAATACAGTGTGACGCGGTCTAAATTGCCACAGTGACAGCCTGCAATTCTGCCCCCTTTGCCACATTGCATGTGCATTGGGGGCCAGATGCATATGGCACTTGGCAGGCATATTAGTACACGTCACGTCCTCAGTGAGCGATAGCAGCCATGCGGTGGGCGCAGCGAAGGGTGGCGCGCCAGCGCCGTATGGCGATGCAGCGCTTCTGTGCATCCAAGCCACATGCGCTGCATGACAGCTCAGCCGCAGGCAGCTACCTCACGCACCCCATTGTTACTGCTTGCTCAGCTGCCGCTAACCACACACACACCCCTCGGGGGTGAAGCGTTCGTCCCCGTGCATCAAGGCGGCCCTGGTGAGGGCCGCTGGTTGCTTGGCAGGCCGAGTGGTAACAACAATACGTGACCATGCATGCAGGTTTATCCTGTCCTGTCACCGCCTGGTTCTGCAGCGGCTTCCTAGCCTGTAACCGTTCCCGCCCAAACAAAACAAGTGCTGGCCCGGCATTGCAGCGGTGAAGCGGATGCCGCTGCAGGGCGTCAACATCAGCAGATACATGCAGCCGCATGCAGCTGCATGCCAATGGCACGCAAGCAGGCGCGAGTCGAACTAGATGGGGGGTTTTGGTGGTGTTGGTGGCAGGACGTTGCGATAGGACGAAGGACCAGGGACAGGTCACTTTGCTGTAAGCTCGTGGAGCCATGGCTTGCGTACGGGGCCGTCATGTTCCACAAGCAGTGCTGCTTGACACCCAGGTGTGTGTGTGTGTGTGTGTGTGTTGAAGCCTTTGCTCCCATGGGGCCATGCAGTGTGATTCATTGTGTGTGTGCGTGCAGTGTGTGAATGCTTTGAAGTGTATTGATCCTGGCACCCCTGTGCTGTGTTGCAACATGCCGTGCAGCAAACACTACCACGGTAACCACACCAACTACTCAGCCGCTTTCTCAATCTCCCCCTCCTCCGCCACCGCCTTCACCACAATCCCCGCCACCGCCTGGATCGCGCCCCCACCGCCACCCCAACCTGCACC
>BDDA01000401.1:74980-99065 GCA_001662385.1 Chlamydomonas asymmetrica | reverse complement strand
GGGGGGGGGGGGGGGGGGGACGGTAAATGCCAAGGCTAGCAGGAACGCGACACAGGCGCGTGATTGGTGCGGCTGGCAGTGATCGCTTGATCGCCACTCCCGTCGTCCTGATCGACGCGCCGTGAGCGGGACAGAAGCAGCGGACAATCACGCAGTCACAGGTGGCAGGTACTAGGAAAGGATCAAGGGGACGATGACAAACATTGTTTTATTTCAGCTGCACTTTATTGTGGGGTGTAATGACTGAATTAACGCTTGCAGCCTGACCCCGCCGCGGATTGTATCGAAGAAAACGCACAAACGGTCGACCCACAGATTATGGCAGGCACTCTCTAGCCTGCTGATGTTGAAGCGCTGAAGCTGCCATCGTGCACGCAAATGGCGCATATCGGCGCAAATACCGGCGCAGCGCCGCCTTGTGTGGTTTGCGCACGCTCTATCGGCTGGCGCCGCCGCCGCCGTTGCCGCGCCCACCCCACAGCCACATCGCCGCCGCCGCGCCCGCCGCCACGCCCGCTGCCGCACCGATCACGGCGCTCGTGGCAAGCACGGCGAGGTCCTTCTTCATCTGGCCCACGACGTGGGAGTAAGGCGTTGGTCCCTCCCACAGCAGCTGCAGCTGGGGGCGCGCCACCCGGGTGGGCGCCAGGCGGTGCAGCGCGGGCCGGCAGTACATGTGCGCGATGTACATCCAGAAGAACCGGTTGGTGATGCCCTGCATGCGCAGACGGCCCAAGAGTGCCAGCACAGAGTACTCCCGTCAGTACGCTATAGACCAGGGCATCTGGCAGGCAGTACATTCAGCGCACGGCAGGCAACAGGCAGGTGATGAACAAGAGGGAAACCAGCAAATGCCACATGGCGGTGGCCGCTGGCAGCACCCCCGCTTGCGCCTGCCTAAACCTAGCTGCAGGCGTGACTGAAAGCGAAGATGCAGCTAGATGCGCCCAGGTCCGGAAGCCAACACTCCAGGAGCGGCCGGCGTTGGGGGCCGGACGGAATGGCACCCACGCCAAATAAACCTGACTCAATCAAGGATGGGAAACCGAACATCCTCAAAACCACCTGGACAAAACGGTACTAGACACTTCATGCAAGCCTGGGCTGTCAGTCAAACTTCTTGAGGGATACGCCAGCCAGGTGCAGCTGCACTGGCGGAGCTGCCAGGAGGCAGGGGGCACTCGCCTGCTGGCCGCGGAACGCACGCGCGTGGCTGTCCAGCCACGTCAGGGCGTGCACGTCGTCCAGCCGTGCTGCCGTGTACCGCTCAGGCAGTACATCCAGGGCGTGCACAGAAGGGGGCAGCGTGTTGAGGAGGCCCTGAAGCACCTGCGGTACGGCAGCCGCGAGGACGGAAAGGCAGCCAGCACACAATAACGCAGGCGTGCGAAGTACGAAACAATTGTTGGATGTGCTTGCGCTTGGTGTGGGCCCTGAACAAAGTTTGAGTGTCGATGCTCGTCAGGTAAGAGTCAGAGCTTGCAAGAGCTGAACAAGTGACACCTAGCACGATTTTGTAGCATAGGTCCCCCATGCTCAGCCACGGTACGGTCTCGGAGCCAGGACCGCCACCACTGACCAGCAGCGCGCATTGCTTGATTTGGCTCTCACTCACCGCCACGTCCTCCAGCGCCGCGTTGCAGCCCTGGCCCATGCTGGGGCTCACGCAGTGCGCCGCGTCGCCCAGCAGCACCACGCGGCTGGCGTGAAGCACGCTGCAGTCCACCCAGCCACCGCCGGCGGTCCAGGGCGCGGCGTGCAGCGCGGCGGCGAGGCGGGAGCGGTCCTGGGGGGGCAGCGGCAGCACCGCCAGCGCACGCTCGTAGTCCTGCGCGGCACATGCGCACGCGAGAGAGAGCAAGGCGGAGCAGGCAGCAGAAGGGCAACACAGGTGCAGGACGTGTGAGGAACCGGGTAGGGAAGCAAACGCAAGGGTTGAGCAGCTCGGGACGTGGACAACACAACACACCCAGGCGGCGGTGTGACAGGTATGCTGAGGGTTGTGGGACAGCCGTCACAAGCTGAACTGCTGGGGAGGTCATTCGTGCATGACGCTACAGCTTGAGCGTCACAATCGGTTCAAGCTGTGTCAGCAGCGCTTGGCACACCTCCGTCACATTGCGAACACAACGCCACAGATGCGCATCCTTCAAGGATGTTGGGTTGGCTGGTTGGCCACTAGCCGCCATCAAGTGCCAGCACCTCACGTAATTACATCAGAGCACAGGAAACCAAACACCACAGGCTGCGGTGCACTGCATAAGCAGTAAGCAGCCGCTGCACCCGCCCACCTCCACGCCCGCCAGCGCCGCCTGCGCCGCCTTGTACACCGACAGCCCGCCGCTCAGTGAGCCGTCCGCCTGGTTGGCGAGTGTCACGAAGCCCCAGTTCACGGGCGGGGCGCGGCCCGGCAGCAGCGACCCCACCACTAGGTCCAGGATGAGGCGCGCGCTGAGGCCCGCGTTGTTCACGCCCGCACCCGCCGCCGGCGTCTCCTCGCTGGGGCCCTTTCCACTTGCATCGCCCACGCCCGCCGCTGAGACCTCTCCGACTGTGGCTGAGAATGCCTTTGGCGCACTCCTGGAGCCGAGCATGGCCTCCGGCAGGCCAAACATGCCCCCGAGGTCGACTGAGGGAGAGAGCGCGGCGAGCTCATCCTGTTGGGTGGACGGCGCAGGGGAGGGGGTGCCCGCGAGGCTCGTGCGCGTGCTGTTGCCGGCCAGCATGCCGAGCACCTCGCTGCCGCCGCCCGTCATAGGCAGCGCGGACGAATGCGACTTTGCGGGCGGGTCGGTGTGGCTGCCGCGGCTCGCCGTCGCCGTCACGGCAGCGGTCGAAACGAACTGCGAGAGCGGCGGCGGGCTGAGCGGCGCGCCCAGCACGTCGGCGCCCTCGTCCAGGTCGCTCGCTCCAAAACCAACGTCGGGTTTGTGCTCCGAGACCGCCGGCTGCTGCTGCTGCTGCTCCGGCACAGAGGAGAAGGTGACGCCTGCGGGCGTCATTATGTCCAGCGACAGGCGCGCCTTTCGAGTCTCCCTGTTGTTGACGCTGTCATATGCCCCAGTCACGTCATCCTCCCCGCCGACCGCCGACCAGCCGCTGCTGCCACCCGGCTTGCCACCGCCCGGCAATGCTGCTGCCGCCGCCGTCGTTGCTGTCGATCCTGCGCCTGCCGGGGGCACGGCCGTGGAAGGCTTGCTGCCAAGCGTCCTGCTGTTTGTGGGTGTGAAGGTGGGGGTGTCGGTTTGGACGGTGCAGGGGGGTGGCGAGAGGGTGGCGGCCGCAGCGCGGACGGCGTCGGCGGCGGCAGCACCCGAGGGCGCCAGCTTGAGGCCGTAGAAGTTGATGACAGATCCGCTCGGGCCGTACTCAGACACGTCTGCGGGTTGACACGTACGACATTGACGACAATTTGAAGAGCAACAGACAGTGCAGGGGTTTGCTGCACGCGTGAAGTATCGTGGGCTGCCGCATGCAACGCGCATGAACGATCGTGGCGCACAGCAGCAGCAGCCGTAGGTGACCCAGATGGGCTTTTGCATCATGGTCGGTTCTGTGTATGCCATGCTTTTCACACAGGATGACGCGGTGCTGCGGTCGATGAAGCACACATCCACACTCAGAAGGGTACCGTGCATTCTGATGCACCGCCAGTCGCACCTGGCGCGCCGGCGGGGCTGTGGAACTTGGAGAAGCGCTTGTACACCAGCGCCGCCTCCTGCGTGAATGCATACGAGCAGAGAAGCGCGTATGGCACGCAGCATGCGCTCGCTCAGCAGCATGCTGACAAGTCACCTACCAGCGCCAGCAGCGCACGTTCAGAGCATCCCATTTGGCCACCCCTGTAGCCTTGTATGTGCCTTTCCCCCAGAGACAATGCAGCAGCTGCCGGCAGCATGGATTGTGTGTGTGTGTGATGCTGTGTATGTGACCCAGCAACGAGAATGCCTCTAGTGACATCCCTCGAGCACTAATGCAGTGTTTCCAATGTTCGATATGCCCACGGGACGTGCTGTGGGGGCCTCACTCACCCTGCTGCTGCACGTGAAGCCCTCCACGCGTGTGCCCGCCATGGCGCGCCGCACCTCGCTGTGCGCACCGTCCGCGCCCACCAGTAGGTCATAGGGCTGCTGCACCGCGGCTACTGCGGCGCCCACAGCCCTGCGGCAGCACACGGCACATTCGCACGCAACAAACGCGCAGTTGAAGTGAGCCCAAGCATTCAGACCTGCATCACTGGAGACACTGCCAATGCCATGACCCAGTCATCACCACTTACCTGAGGTAGATTCCAAGACACCGGCACCATCACAATCTATTCAGTGCAATCCATTTGTACTATTGTACTATTCGCTACCTTGAGAACGCAGTGCTGCGAGATGTTCACTAGCGACCGTGCGCAGCGGGGCGACATGAAGGCTGTGCTGAATCATGTGGACCAGTTGCTTGTTGCTAAATTTGTATCCAAAGTGTGGCATTGGAGGACCAGCCGTGGTTAATGTCTGTTAGCGTGTCTGTCAGTGCTCGTTGTTTGTCTTTTGGGTGTTGCTCCCCTCTTTGAGGGCCTTGTGCTAGCAGACTGTAAAATCATCATCATCATCATTGTAGTGACTGGCATGAAGCATGATGCATGTAAGCATGTCTACAAGTGTGTGGGAACGTCAGTACCAGACCTTTGCTGCCAGGCATCCAACCCATTTGACACTGGTTTAACTTTAGGTGGGGCCCAAGCTGCTCATCCGCCCCTGAGAGGCCAGCGTGCCTGGCTACCTCACCTGGTGCCGGCTGTGTGCAATGCGCCCCCTCACACCCTCACGCCTCCCTACCTGCTTGGCTGCTGTGGCGCAGGCGCGGCCGCCTCAGGGGGTGAAGGAGCCACAAACGTCGCAAAGCGGTTGTTGAAGTCCACGCTCTCCAGCCTCCGACCAAAGTGCCACCTGGCCAGTGGTGCCGTGCACACACACGCACACACACACGTTCAAGTTGACAACCGGGCCCAGGGCTACCCAAGTTGTAGTTGCCTTCCAGGCCGGAAGCATTGGATAGGTGACAAGCTGGCACAGCTGATACCAGAGAAATGACAGTGCGCCCATGCAATACAAAAGCGTATTGCGAATTTGCGACACAGCCCCCTTCACAACACAGGTCCACAGCAACTCCGAGCCCACCGTATGCACGTCATCAAAACCACACAGGCACCATCTAAGCGACCGCGGATGTACATAGGCCCCTGCATGCTGGTAACTTCTTTTGTGCTGACTTTCCTGCATTTTGCATGCAATCAGTCACTGCTAGCACACCATGCCACCGTCGTGACCATGCCGTGTTGCACGCAAGACAGCATGCATTTACATGCAGACCTGCCATTTCATGCAGCGTGTTGAGCTGCCACCCAAGGCAAGCGGGCAATTTTTGACATGCTTCTTGACAGTGCAACAGGCATGGCACGCAGCACCCCGTCACGACAACACGCACTTGATGTGCGGGTGGCGGGTTGAAACCTCCTCCAGCAGCCAACCGACCAGCTCACAGCGCTCAAAGTTGGCGGAGCTGCCGCCGCGGGGCCGCAGGAACGCGTGCGGGGCGATGCTCCGCATGCCGGGCGGAGGATGCCGCACGCACGCGAGGAGCGGAAACCGCTCCAGGTGAGCTGTGGGGATCCCAACACCACGTATTGCGCTCAAGCCCTGTCAGTCAAGGCAGGTTGACTCAGGCTTCATCCAAACGCCATGACGAATGTGTGCAGACTCAACGGCTGAGGTCACGCTGGCCTGGCATACCTTGGGGTTGAGGACAATGGTGAATGAATGCTGGTTGTGTGCAGTCAGCTCCTCCCTCTGGCGTTTCTCATACACCTCAACCTGCAAAGCGGCATGATTACGTCGTGCATGGGTGACCCCCCCTCTCGACCTTGAGGGAGCGGGAAGCACAGTGCTGGCATCAATATGTATTGAGGCTTGACAGGAGCATAGCGGCAGCCCTTACATTGTACCCCTGCCTCGCAAACGCTGCTGCCGACACAATTCCGGCGGGTCCAGCGCCAACAACCACCACTGTGGGGCGCTGCTGCGCCTGCAACACATGAGCAACGCAACGCCACACAGCTCGTGAGTCAGGCGCAGTTGGCGTTTCAAGCCTGCTGTCTCTGTCTCAGCCCTGGCAAAGCCACCCCGAAGCCCAGTATCTATGTGCGGATAGCGCCAACAAGTAGAAGCACCCCAAAGCGACACAGTGAACACAAGGGTCAGCTTGCAGGCAGCATCCATCATAGGAAAGGGGTGCTGGTCGACCAGGAGTGTTTTCGCGGACAGGGCGATGACGAGACTTGCAGCGTCCCTAAACCATGCGCAACTGCCTGTGCACCACACTTGCTGCAACCCAGAGAGTTGAAACAAGATCCTGCAGTCCAACAAGAATCCTGCAAGGTGCCTTGCGTACCTCCGACGTCATACGTGCAACGCCTCCGACGGGACAGTAGTGGGACTGTGTGTAGCGCTGTGTGCGGTGTTTAGGGGAGGTTACAGGCTTCTGACTTCCGATATACTATGCAGACAGCGCCGGTAGCGTGGCGGCGTAGGCCAAGAGACCTTTCAGCCGTAGGCAATACCACCCCGCAAGTCCCGCTCGTCAAATGTGTCGTTAGCACGATGATAAGTGCACATCGCAGGATCCTGCATCGGGCCTCATGCTTGTCAACAGCACTGTCAACGGCACAGCCTGAAATACACCTTCCTGCAATCCCTCTGCTACTCGCGGAGTGTGGCGCCACGTTTGCATCCCACGGGCCTGTTTTCACGAGCGACGAGCCCTTTTCCTCGCACGAGTCATTAATTACCATAGGAACGTTGCCTGTCCACGCGGCAACAAGCTTGGCGACTGACCGCGTCAACACTCTCCTTCCGCACCCCCCCCCACACACTTCTTGTTTGCGCCACGGCCAACAGAATTCTAGCACCCAACCACATCAGCCACCCCCCGATCATTCCGGCTTGATAAGCGAGACCATTTCATAGAAGGTGTCGCGCGACAGCGATATGTCCACGATGCGCCCGTCGTCGTCACGCGCCTGAAGGCGCTGCATCGCCGTCTGCAAAACAAAACGCCAGCCAAGAACAGCAATTGTACTGTGATGATGCTTTGATGTGGGTCAATGCAGACGCACATGCATCATGCACGGGTGTGGGCGCACGGCAGGGCTGCTCCTGCCGTCCAAGCTTCAAAGCAAGCATATGCATGCTTGGATGTGCGTTTGCAAAGCAGGCATGGGCATGCCGTGCTGTGCACGGCGTCAGCGCTGTATGCCAACAGCTACCGTATGTGCAGGCAGCCTGCACACCACTTGGCGTGCAGGCGGGACCGACAGGCCGCAGGCGCACCATGAATACATGCGGCAATCGACATTTATGTGGGTCTCTGCATGCGCTGTACCTTCCAGCTCCCCTCCGCAAACATGGAGCCCACCACAAAGTCGTCCGTAAGGTCGACCTGCCATACGCGTTTGTACACATGGTGCCACCACTGGGTCAGTCAAGTGGGAGTGTGAGGTGCTGCCAAGACGTGCCTGTGTAAGAAAACGTGTCTTGACGTCAACGTTCAAGCGCTTTCCAGTGTGCGCAGGTTGCGCGGCTGCACGTGCGGCAGGAGCGCCACGACCGCATGGGCACCCCGGCGCACAGAACGCATGCCGTCGGCTGCAATACGTGTGTGTGAGGAGTCACCCATGCGCCCCACGTGTGGGCCCAAACTGTGTGAGCCCAACATGTGTGTTGGCATGACGGCGAGGCACTGTGCGCCTACTGATAGAAGAAGCTCTGTGGTGCCACTAAGTGCTTCCTGGCAAGGCTAGCCGGCTGGGTTTTTATCTTCACGAACCTCGTCCGCACACGCTGTGGGGCCGTACCTGCTGCAGACCCGAGAACGTAAGAAAGTACACGTCCCCTGCGGTGGGCCCCCGCAGCAGGACGGTGCCGGGCAGCTTTGCGTCGGTGCGCACGTCCCACCACTCCCCCGAAAACTCATCCAGCACACCCACGCGCCCGTCGTAGCCCCGCCTGAAGTTGAGCTCCTTGCGCAGCTCATCTGCGGTACACATATGACATGGCAGTACAGCGCAGGCGGTACAGGTATACGATGCAGGCAATCGGAACAGGGACATACTGACGCTGCATCACCAAGCCATGAGAGGATGACGTGCCACACCGGATTGCGTGTGCGTCGCGTACCGCAGCAGCATGCACAAAGCTTGCATTGTGGTTCACGACTATGTTCCCTGATGGCAAGTGCGCTGTCAGTCTGTCACCATAAGACAGCAATCCACATGCATGGTGTCGCCATGCAGCGCCGCACTTTAGCACTCAGCAGCGGCAAGCAACGCACCGATGTCTGCTTTTTCGCCGGCCGTGACTCCCGGCGCAGGCGCGTTGGCACTACCCAGCAGGTACCCTGCTGCTCCACCAGCAAGCGCTGCTGCCGCCAGGCCTGCGTACTGCAACACACCCCTTCGTGTTTGCACCTGCAGCAGCGACACATACACGCCGTTTCAGTTTGCCAGTGTGCAGGTCTGCAAGCACAGGAGCCAGCCAGGTCGACTGAAGATAAGCACAATCGCAAGGCAGATATCACACTACAACCGATAAAAACACAAAGACCAAAACGTTTGATGTGCGTAAGGCCGGTTATAGGGTTAAACCGGCAGGACAAAACAGCTGCTGACACAGCAGGCACCAGCGTGCGGCGGCGGCCAGGAATGTAGTTTTCCCGGTTACGGTGACTGCCAATGCAGCTGGGTCTAGGGCTTACTGGAGGGGGCGGTGGTGGCGGTGGCGGTGGCGGTGGCGGAAAGGACGTGGCCGATGGCTCATAGTCGACTGAAGCCAATACGGTCAGCGTTCGGGCACATCGACGTCGGCTTCGACCATACAAGGCCCTGGACGCCTGAGCTGTACACCTGCGGTATGGTGTGGCGCAGGAATTGCACCTGCCACTGCTGCTTGCTGTTTCTACTGATGTCCGCATGGCTTTTGAGTGTTAAGAAAAGCCCCAAGCTGGGAGCGCTAAGGTCGTAACGTGAATAGAAAAGATGATTCAAGCAAACTTCGGACCAGATGCATGCATGGAAAAGCAGGTATGTGAGTGTGCCAGCACCTACGGTCAATTTGTAAATTTGCCTGCTGCATTATTGCGGTACGGCCTTTTCGAGCGACACTTTGAGCTGGTGACGATGTAACGCTGCAGGATATGACTTTCAGAAAATAGTGGTGTGCGGATGTACATATGCTGTAGCTGTCTTCGTTTACGCCCCGTGCAGATTGCGTCGCTTGACAGGGAGCGGCAGTGGCAGTGGAGGTCATGACAAGCACGGCGGATCCCGAGGCAGGCTCGGGCGCTGCAGCCTCTGCTGCTGCAGATACAGCGCCAGCAGCTGCAGTGCTTACCATCACTCCAGCGGACAATGTCGTGACACTCGTCTCCAGCTGTGTGAGTACGGATTGCCTGCTACTGCAGTTTGATTTGGGTGCAACACCCCAGCATGACCAACAGCAGCAATGGTGCCCTTTGACCCTGGCACAGTCTGCCCTCATGTTCCTAGAACGCTGCAAGCTCGCGATGAGCTTGCAGCGTTCTCAAACAGGCTTTCGCACGGGTGTACGGTCCTGCGCGAATCCGCCAAGCCAGGACTCAGCCCATTTTTTGTTGGGCGCGTTGGTTAAGACAGGCTGGGAGTGCTGCACTGATACGCTTTGTATTACTTGTTGCGTTTGCCTTGAATTCTTATGCTGCAGGTTGTGAATCAGCGTGCATTTGCAAACAACTGCGGCCTGCCTGTTGGTGCGCACGTCGACTTCATTCCCTCAACACAGCTAAACCTGCCGCAGATCAATCGCCTGCCACTGCGCTGCAAGGGCTGCGGTGCATTTCTTAACGTTTATTGCAAGGTACGACCGAGGCTTCCCGCCTGCTGTCGTGCCATGCCATCGCAGCACATAGCAGCACACCTCACCCCATCAATTACGCGCTTTGTTTAACTTTTGGACATGTGTTTGACCCACAGCAAACATCGGGAGGAGCCGTTGCAGCAGTTATGCGCGAGGCCTTCTGGCTTCATCCACTGCACTTTTGAAGGCGCTAACCTGGCGTGCACGCGCTGTCGCAACGCAACTCTTCTCGCTGCAGACCAACTTGGCAAAGAGCGTATGGAAGTGCAATGTTTGTGGCAACGTCAATATCGACAAGGAGGTCCTCACGTCGGCCGACGCGATGGTAAGAGCGCGCCAGTTGCAGCGTTGCCAGCAGCGATGTCTGCAAGGAAACGCCAACTCCGTGCGTCAGCACGTTGCAACCTAGTATGCTCGTAGGGTTAGCGTGAATTATGCTGCGCTGAACTCCCAAGCCGCAACTGTTGGGTGTTTGGGGCGTTGCGCTCGCGCCTGTGAAATACTCCTTGTGCATAGCTCCCGTACAAGGTTCGTACACTACGCCTGGCATAGCTAATTGTCAAAAGTAATTGTCTTTGATCAGGGCTTGGGAGCACTGAGTTCTTGCTGGTACGGTGCTTGTAGCTCCTGTTCGATTCCGCTACGGCCGTGTGTCGCCTGCTCTCGCTGCTGCATCGTACTCCGCAGGCATACCCTGAGCTGTGCGCTGAGGCCGTGGAGTACACGCTACCAGCGCCTCCAAGCGCTTTCCTGCCGCCAACGCTTGCCAGCGCGCTCGTGGACGTGGCAACCTCCACAGCAGTGTCACCGTTTGCCAAGCTGGCGAACGCGAAACCACTCCCACCTCCTGCTCACCTGGTGCTGGTGGTGGATGCCACGCTGGACAAGCTGCAGCTGGAGGGTGTAAGGCAGGCGGTCTCGGAGCTGTTGGGCAGCACGGCCTCCACAGACGAGGGAGCGGGAGCAGCAGGCGCAAATCAAACTGAGGTCAGTGGTCACCCTGACCACCAATGGGCACCCTGACTCATATGTCAAGGGCATCCTGACACATGCGTCAAGCATTTGGCATGCTCTGGCATGGGTTATGCATGATCGCAGTGGCAAGATCAGCATCTACGTTGATATGTTCTGTGCTGGTTTAACGCATGCACCCGCGGGTTACTGTTTATGCTGTTCCCCCAACGCCATTCTGTTTAACCGCACTGGTGCTGTTCATGCACATGCACTTTGTTCCTTCTCGTCCCATCTTGGAAGGACACGCGCATACCGTACGTGAAGGGCACCATGTTGATGGATTCAGCGCTGGCGTCGCTCTTAGCCTGTCTGGAATGCATGCGGACACCTGAGCTTGACCCACGCTCACCAACGTGATAACGATATGGCATTGCACGCCCACAGGCCACAGCGCTGGTGTGCATAGCCCTGATGGGGAAAGTCGCATACCAACCTGAACGAGCGGAAACACTTGCTCAACATGAATACTAAATCCGTGAGTGTCAGGCTGACGGCCGCCATCCATGCATGCATCTGCATCCAGCCCGTGTCACGCAGCAGGCGCCCGCCATAGCCAGTCAGTTCTTGCTTTCGTTGTCAGCCATGCCGCCTATCCAATGTTACATGCAGCAGGCGGCCGCCAGCAGTTCCTCCCCGGCGCTGCCGCCGCACACGCTGGTGAGCCTCATCACCTGCGACGCCGTGGTGTCGCTGCACCACCTGGGCGAGGCACCGCGCCACTCCCACATCCTGTCGGGCTACTCCATGCATGACCAATCCGACATCATGAAGCTGCTCAACACGCCAGGTGAGGCGGGCTTGCATGCATATTGCCCTGTATGCCGGTCCCTGTAACAAACCACGGCGGTTACCATGCAGCAAGCAAGCATGTTTGGATTGGTCCACGTATGGAGGGGAGTCACGGCCTAGACCAGAAAGCTCCAAGTGTGAAGACTTGAAACTCCAACATAAACCTGTGTGCATTGCGGTGCAGGCACGGTGCTCGCCCGGGAGTTGCCTTCAGCGAGCGAGGCCGTGGCGACGGTGCTGGCAGCGCTGCGTGCGATGCACCCGCGCATCGTGCAGCGCAACCGCCCGCGCTGCCTGCTGGCAGCGGTGGAGGCGGCCGTGCGCCTGATCGCCGGCAAAGCCGGCGTCGACCCGTAAGCACGCTGCTGGGCCGCGTCAGAATGGTATTCCATCGCACTAGCATCCGCACGCAAGGATACGCCAGCTCACAGAAGTGCCGCACGCATGCGGGCTTGATGCCACGCATGTGCAAGCATCATCATGCACGCCCAGTTGCCCACTCATCGGCAATCATCACAATATGAACCAAGCAATCATCCATGCCCACCAGCGCCTTGCTCCTGAAATCGGCTCCTGGGCTGATAGTATGCCATCCCTCGCAAGCGCATGATGCCCACCTGTCGGACTTCGCGGTGTCATTTTGGCCTGCTGCAGGACGCAACATGCTCGCGTGTGGGGCAGCCGGGTGCTGGTGCTGGCGGGTGGACCAATCACGCGTGGGGACGGAGAGCTGCCAATGGACCTGGTGGACAACGGTGAGCAGCGCTGTGCTGCGGTTTCACGCTGTTGGCATATGTTGGCGTACGTCGCAGCGCTGTGCTTGGATTTCACGCTGTTGAATTTTGGATTTGCCGAAGACGTCCATTTGGGTCAGCATCCCTTGATGTGGGTCACTCAAATGACTGCATGCCGGGTGATCACCAATTCACCATTGACGCTGTGGGCAATGAGTCTCAGCCACAGTGTGGGTCGGATGATTGACGGTCTGCACCACGGTGCATTTTGTGAGCCTGGTCTGTGCCAGGGTCCCGCCACACCGTGCTGCTTGCGCTTGATGTACTGCAGTCGAGGTCCGGCTACGATCCAACGAGAAAGCTGCGCATACGGCCGCTCAAGCTCAGGCGGCTGCGATTGGCGCGTTGGCAGCCAAGATCGGCGTCACGGTGGACTTCGTGACAAGTGAGTTTATCATCTAATGGACTCGTGGCTGATTCGCAGTGTGTGTGCTTGGCTTTCGTGTACACGGTCATAGTGGCATATCCACTCAGCAGCCATGCAACCTGCATGCAGCCTGTTCCCTCGACCCACGATGCAGATCATCATCATGCAGTGCACACACCTGCGTCAGACGCTGGCCTAAGACCGCTCCTCTTGTCCCCTGTCCCCTGCGTGCCTTGAGCATCATCATCATCGTTCCGGCACACTCACGATGAAACACTCTGCGGAACCAGTACCAGTATATGTCAATCATCAATACATCCATCATTCAATAGTCATTACGCATTATGCTGTGTGCAGGTGTGTCGCGCGGGTTCAACCTGCCGGTCGTGTACGCGGCGTCCCGCCCCACCGGCGGTGACGTCATGGTGCACCCAGGGTTCGGCCCGCTGCTGGGCTCGGTGCTGCGCGGCGCGGTGACGCGGCGCTGGGGCGTGCGCGGCGCGCTGGACTGCTACTGCTCCGGGGCGCTGCGGCTGGTGCAGTGGATGGGGCCGCTGGACACGCTGCCGGTGAGAACGCGGTCCGGGAGCAGCGGAATCCATGCGCGTGCATTAGCAGTGCATCCCACACCTGCCTCTGCAGGCAGCCAGCACGAGAGGAACGTGCACGCGGCTCCCAGGTGGCCGCATGCACGCAGCTCACATGACTCATGGCATGCACAGCGGAAAAGCGGTGACACTCACACTGACAGGTATCACAACACTACCGTATCGTAGCACACCGGCATGCTCGTGCACACGTGTGCAAGGATTGCTCGGTTGAATGGCGGCTGTGCTGGTCCCACCATGTATTAGAATGTCGTGACAGTCGGGCGCATTCACATCGGTTCGCCGTTTGCTGGTGGATGTGCAGGAGGATTTTGAGGCTTCCATGCTCAAGCCAGGGCCCGGCTTGCCGCCCGTGACGGTGCCGGCGGAGGGCCAGGCGCCCGGAGACGCGCCGACCGCCATACAGGTGCTGGCCGCGCGGCGGCTGTCGCCCGGCGCGTGCGCCATCACGGCGCTGGACTCGGGGCGCGGCGCGAGCCTGCGCCTGGAGCTCACCAGGGACCTTGACGTGCCCTCCGTCATCATACAGGTGGCGCATCACTGTATCAAGCCTGGCATTCATACTGCATTCATATGCAGCAGCATCGGAGAGCAGTGGAGCACCAGCAGTATAATTTGTTTGCTGATGCGCCAGGCAGGCTGTGCCAGGTGTGAACGGCGCATGTGGAAAGCGCTGCACATGCATGCACGCGTGCATTAACTGGAGAGCGCCCTGGGGCCTGTTGTAGTCAGTCACGCATTGACCTGCGCCATATCATTTGGTACCTCCGTGTGGCGCTACGCCAATCTGCTGCGTGTCGCGGTCACCGTCGTGCTCCCGCCTCCGGGTCCTTGGTCGATCGTGCCTTGCAGGTGGTGCTGCAGTACCTGGACCCCAATCGCCGGCTGCTGGTGCAGCGCGTGGTCAGCCGCAAGATGCATGTGGTGGAACGGCTACAGGTGAGGGATCGGAGGAGGCGGTTGGTAGGGGGCAAGGGGGGAAGGGACCGACGATGAGGGTGTGAGGGCTGGGCAAAGGGGGATGGGAGCAAGCGGAGGAGCCGATTGAGCAGGGGAGCAAGCGGGACAGAGCCCAAAGGCTGCGGTGCCAGTTGTGTGCCAGTCGTTGGGAGCGAAGAAAGTCCAGGGGGTACCGCAGCGAGGCAAGAGCAAAGCTGCGCTCCCCAAGAGCAAAGCTTTCTTTGCGCTTGCCTATGGGGAAAGGAGCATGCAAACGGTGACTCTGAAACAGCGAGCCAATCATAGCTTTGCACGCTCAACCAGGATTATGGTGCAAGTGGGACGGTGCAGGTGGTGGGCCTTATGTTTAGCGTGCAAGCTCCTTCTGGTGTATTCGCTGCTCCTGGCGCGATCTTGGTGACGTCGGCTACAAACATCGACCCAGGAACAGCGAATGCACCAGAAGCTTGCCGGCTGGCTGGTCAGGCCGTGTGCAGGCGTGAAGGGTCCATCGGCTCCGCCATAACTACTTAGTCGGCATGGGCTGCTCCGCTCCCCACATGGCAAATCATGCTTTTCCCATGCGTTTCCCCGCCCCTCATCTGCATTCCTGTTGTGCGTTTGCCCGCCCCTCGCCTGCATCCCTGTTTCGTGCAGGACTACCTGCGCAGCGTGAACCCACTGGCCTCCGCTGCGCTGATCGGAAAGCGTTTTGTGCTGGACGCAAAGAAGATCAACGCGTACAAGTGAGCCCCCGCCTTACCGCATGCCACCCTAATGTTGACGCTACGCGCCTAACGAGCGCTGTATTATGGAGTGGAGTGGGCTGGCTTGATGTCTATGTCTAATCGTGTGAGCCAAACACTTTGCTAGCACGTTATTGGAAAACATCCGTGCATGCGCGTGTGGTTTGGGGGAGAATTGTTGGCTGTCCCGACCGATCCGTCTTGCTACTGGATTGCAACGCTTGTGCTGTGTGCACCGTCAATCATCGTGACTGCAGGGAGGAGAAGCGCGCTGAGGAGGTGAGGGCGACCGTCGCGGCGCAGCTCAACCTCATCGCCACGCGCTGCGGCAAGGAGGTGCAGGTGAGCACGCGCGTCCGCCCTGGCGCCTGCGTGTGGGACTGTGTCTGAGTGCTTGTGCCTGAGTGACTGCATTAGGGATTCATAATGGACGCGGATGGTCATTGTTGGGGCCCTGGCCTGCGTTTTGTTCTCTGTCACACCGATGCAAGTGAGTGCGGTGGGGTGGCGGGCTGATGCATGTAGTTTCCTTTACTCTTCAACCACGGACCTAAGGCTGCACACAATCCAGTCCAAGCCAAACCAGTTACATTCCACTCAATTCAGCGTTGATTGAAGACACTTAAGCGGACCCTGCTTTGGAACAGGACAGCCTGCCTGTCTTGGCACGCAGATCGGTTGCGTGGTTACGGCAGCATGACAAGGCATCCCGTCGAAACCCCATGCTTTTGGCGCAACCAGGGTGTGCCCATCATCGTTCCATCATCATGCAGGCGTCCAAGGGCGTGCTCGGTTTCGGAGCCCGCAAGAACTGGCAGTGGCCTGCCGACCTCATGCCCCTCGCCTACGCGCTCTACCACTTCCAGCGCGGCCCGCTGCTGGGCGCCTTCCGCCCGCTGCCGCCGCCGCAGAAGCACCACCAGGCGCACATGCCGCCGCCACCCGACCCCGTCACACACTACGGCGCGACCTCCGACGAGCGGCTCTGGCTCATGGACCTCCTGCTGCGCTCAGCGTGGCCCGACTCGTACCGCGTGATGTCCCCCAAGCTGTACGCGCTGCTCGGTTTCGGAGCGGGCCAGAACAGCGTGGGCGGCGGCGGCGTGCAGCCGGCGACGACGCCGGGCGGCGGCGTGCACGCTGCAGAGGACGGCGCGGGCGGGGAGGCCGCCAGCGCGGCGGGGCCGCCGATCGCCGCGCTGCCCTGCGTGAACCTCGCGGTGCAGCTCACAGGGCCTCGCACGCTTGTGCTGGACCACGGCGCAGTGCTGCTGTTGTCCCCGCCTCCGCCGCCCGAACCCAGCACGCCGCCGCATCCGAAACCGGTCCCCGCTGCTCCGAGGCCCTTCTCGTTCACGGGCCGCAGCATGCTGTCAGGGAATTACGTGGCGGGCGCGTTTGCGGCCCCGGTCGCCAACCGCGCGGGAAGCGTGGTGACGGGCTCCTCGGGGTCATCCTCAGCTTCGTCCTCCGGCACGACAACGCCCACACGGGTAAGGAAACCAATAATATAGACAGTGATGTAGATTTAGTCCTTGCAACCTGCCTTGCAAACGGTAATGAACTTCTTTGTATGAGTGACGTGTATGCAATTGTCGCGTAGCAGACGCGTGTGTCCTTGCGTGCTGTACGTGTCAGTGTGTTTAAGCTGGTGTTGAAGCAGCAGTGGTGTTCAAGTGTGTAGCCAACGTGGTCCTTATGCTGCTCCTCTCTGCACTGCCCTGCAGCTGGCGCACGTGATGAGCGTGATAGAGCCGGGGTCGCCGTTCGCGCTGTCCAACCGCGCCGACCTGCAGCTCTACACCGAGGTCTGCGCGCGGCTCACGGGCTCGCGCAACCCGCCGCCCGCGCTGCTGCTGGCGGACGGCGAGCGCTCCGGGCGCGCACCCCCGCACGGCGAGCTGTACAAGCGCCTCATCCCCATCCACAACGACAGCTTCGGGGAGCAGTCGCTGCAGCACCCGGCGCTGCAGACGCTCGGCGAGCAGCGCACCGACGCGCTCTCCGCGGACGTCTCTGAGGCGGAGGAGGCGTACGCGTCGGCGCTTGCGGCGGGCGGCGCAGCGGCAAAGGGGGCGATGGCGGCGTATGCCGCCTCGACGGCGTCGTTCTGTGCGTGGTGCCGCTCGGTGGCGGTGCAGCCGTTCCCGGCGCAGCCGCCCAGCTAGGTCAATATGAGTGCCCGCATGTGCTGAGGTGGCTGAGGGCGCTGAGCAGTGCGTTGCCGAAAACTGTGGCACGCTGTGGGTTGTGCTCAGCCTGCCCCACAAACATAATCCTCCTACGACGCGCTGAACACGTGTGTGCAGCGCCCGCCGATAGTCAGCTGACGAGTGCTTGCATTAACACTACTGGAGCAGCAGCCTCTTCACAGGCTGCTGTTGCATCGCACGCGCCGTGGCAAAACCTAGTCACACCAGGCTGGTGTGTTCAGACCGCGATTGTAGAGTCGGGCAGCATATATGTGCGACCCTGGTGTATACCGACGTGTTTCCTTGCTGGCCCCCATGCCTGGGTGTGTGCCTCCCGCCTCCCACCCAAGTACTCTTGGAGAGACCAACATGGGAACGCAAACAACCTTGCGGCTACGCAGTCTGTTCGATGCCCTTCTTTCGTGCTTGCAGATGTGTTGGTGCTCTGGTTTGTCATGCGCTCGGCAGGAAGTTGACCGCAAGGAAATAGGCGGAGAGCAGGGCGGCAGGTACACTTGTGTTGTTTTGTGTGCCAGTTGCACACAGCGGCAGTTTAGTGACAGGGACCACACACGAACAGCACAGTACGCACAGCCCGCCACATGTGTGTGAGCTTTGTGCGCGCATGACACACAGCTTGCTACAAGCCCTCACCTTTAAACGCAAGGAAACATGTCTGACGAGAGTAAGGAAAGCCAGAAGTAAAAGTGTCATCGCCGGTTCGCTGCGCCAACGAGCTTCAATCAACATGCTGCAGTACTTCATCCTCCACCTTCGCAGGTAGTGCAAACACTGTGCTGAAGTACTGACGGAAATATAACCTCATGCACCGAAAGCTTTGCCTGCGCACAGGCTCTCAGTGGGTACTGGCAGCTTCCCGGGCGTGCCTCGTCCAACCAGGGTTATAACGGTCGGCCCACGCGCTTTTGACTTTCCCAAACTCCCAGACTCATAAATGGACGGAACAAAACGGAAAATGCATGAAACATGTGCTGTCTTGCTTGTGCTGGCAGGGCGACGGGAATGGTTGTGCGAAATTAATGCGGCAATTTTGACGCATTGCTTCACGCAAATGCAACGGAGCAGACAGGTAGCCACTTGTTTGAACAGCAGGAGGCCCATACAGGCTGTATTCATACTCGTCCACGCCTATTTATGTGCATGGACAATCTGCACAAAAGCCCTCATCGTGTCAGTTCCACTTTGGTACAAACCCCAACCTGTTTTAAGTTCCTTCAAGCACCTTGCCACTGTTCCGGTCTTAGACCTGGTTCCGTGCCTGTGAGAATTGTCACAGGCTTGGAGGCAGAGGGGTCACGATGATGTCCCTGTTCCCCACAGCGTTGGCAGCGGGCATGACAGCGCTTCAGCAACAACAGGGGCTTGCGCTGGTTGCCCTGGGCAAGCTGCTCTCCAGTTCTTCTCGTGGAATATGCTGTATATCAAGCAGCTCAAGCAGCGGGGGAGCAGCAGAACAGGCGCTGTCGACGTCGCTGCTTGAAAGGGCATCACTGGGTCCGTCGAGCATGAGGTTGCTCGGCTCCAACCCCAGTAGCACTTCCAGGTAGGGCGTGCTGTACAATTATCCTTACCTTGTGGAGTGTTTCAAGGGTCTCACAGTTTTAGAATTGTTGCTACAAGGCCTGGACGTTACAGGGCATGTGTTTTGGCCTGGCAAACGTTGAGCGGTAACCACGTTCAGCAGCCCTTGCCTGACACAGCTTGAATGGCGTTTCTTTGGCAGAGCCGTGCCTGGCTGGCGCTATGAGGCGAGGAGGGGCTGCCGGTGGCTTGGGGAAACAAAACCCGTGACGACAATCACCGCGCCAGCACTAGCACCGGCGGCGCCCGGTGCCGCTCAGGGCTTGGCTGAGAAGTCCACCGACCTGGGGGTGGCCATGGATGCCCAGGTCATATTTGACGCCTGCTGGAGGCGTTTTGAGGAGAAATACCGCTTGAAGGTGCGCGCTGGGGTTGCGACTCGGAAGCTGTGCTTCCGTGCCGAATTGCGCTGACTTTCTGCCGTGCTGCTCAGGCTTTGGTGTTCAACGTGACTACTTGTGACCGCTAAGGGTCGCTTGCTTGTATGCTTCGCCCCAAAGTCTGCTTATGTGCTGCCACCTCTCGTTGCCATTCGCAATTCACGCGCTGCAGTCCGTCCATGTTCCTCGAGAGGTTGTGTGGCTGAACGGGGCTCCTGGAGCTGGCAAGGTGAGGTTTGTTTGTCTGGGAAACCTTGGACTCAGCTTGTCCCAGTCATCGCACACGGCTGCTGACGTCGGCACCATGTTCTGCACACCTTGGGTGTGCGCGTGCAGGGCGCCAACACCCAGCATATTCTGAAGACCCGTGGCCTTGACCACAGCGTCTGCATATCAACATTATTAGTGAGTTTTGGTGTGCAGCAAGCTGCTTGTGTGTGACGGTTCATTCCGGCGTGTTGGGTAGTGTCGCCTTCCCAAGACTTCACCACAATCGGAAGCACGGCACGTGTGCCACGCTGCAACACTGCAGGTACAAAACGAGAGCACCAGGTCCATGATCGAGCGTGGTGAGCTCATTCCTGACAGCCTGGTGGGAGAGGTTATCTTGGAAGCACTCCTTGTGCAGAGTTGCCAGGTGCCGGAGTGTGGCGTGCTCGTGGACGGCTTCCCCCGCACAGCCACACAGGTAAGGGAAGGTTGCTGCCCTTCCTGCTGTTGCACACGACTGCCTCTTCCGGTTATGCAGGCATCGAGCAGCTGAATTTCAACGATGAAGGTTTTGATACCGAGATACGAGACCTGCTTCAGGAGCATGAAACCAGTTCTGCCTGTCAGTGGACTACTGTGCAAATAGTCCGCATTACGCTCACGCATGTCACCCTTTGATTTTGTTTCATGCCTGGCAAGCACGCCAGGGAAAATGCTTCCGGTTGCCTCTTGGTCGATCGACCTGGCACGTTGGAGGCATGTTGTGCGCGTGCAACAGCTCCTGCTTTAACTTCAGTCAAAACTGCCTGTTCCAATCAGGTGGACTTCCTGAAGCTGCTCTACGACAAGCTCCAGGAGCTGCACGTGAGCTTCGCCAACACGCAGCACCGCAACCAGTTCCCGCGCCCCCTGTTCAAGGTCGTCATGCTTTACGTTGACGAGGAGGCCTCCATCATGCGCCAGCTGGAACGCGCCAAGCTGGCTTCCGTGCATAACAAGCGTGTGCTGGACGCAGGAGCTGGCCAGCTCTGGTGAGTGTCATCACATCCCACCCTGTGTCGGCGTTACACCACCGCCTGACGAGCGTCGTAGATCCATCGCCTTGTGCCATGCGTGGGTGCAAACTGCAGACAGTCAATTTGGTGACAGCTATGGCAATGGGTGGGTGGGTATGTCGTCATGCACGCGGGCCGCTGAGATTCCCGCCAACCTGCGTCTTGTACTGTACAGGGAGCAGCGCGCTACGGACCTGAGCATCGAAAAGTGCAAGAAGCGGTACGAGATCTTCCGTCAGCACCACAGCGCAGTGCTGCGCCTGAAGCAGTTCTTCCCCTTCCACCTTATCGATGCGATGGGGACGCTCGCCGAGACCCAGGAGGCGATCACCACTGAGCTCAGGTGCGCGAGGCGGTCAGGGATGGCGCACACACAGGAGTGCTTGAAACTCAGTTCCGTGGCTGCATGCACTTTCACGGGCGGGGCGAGGGGGTTGCATGCCAGAGCTTGCTGAGGCGTCGCACAGGCGCCCATCTGGGCACGAGTGCGCGCCCATCTGGGCACGAGTGTCGCAGTCGTGCCTGCACTCCACACTGTGAAATGGAGAGTATTGGGGACTGAGATGGAGATGCATGTGCGCACAGCAGGGTTTGGTATAGCGGCAATGGCAAGGCAACGAACAACGCCGCAGTATTGTCATGTCAGGTTCTCATAATTCTCTTGTTGAGCCTTGTGTCCTGGTCCTGCTCTGCTGCGCACCTGCACTCGCGCCCCCGCAGGTACCAGTCCTCCCTGGACCTGAGCTATGAGACGTACGCCGCCATCCGCCACCTGCCGCTCGCGCGCGACGTCTCGCAGCACGCGCGCCAGCAGCTCGTCATGCGCCTCGACTCGCACTGCGAAAAGTACCCCGACCTCTTCCAGCGCGTAATAGACCTCGTCACCGCCGAGATCATGCCGCTCGTGCACGAGAGCGGGCTCGCGGGCAAGGCCGAGTACGTCACCGAGCAGCGCATGTTCCTGGAGAACCCGCGCGCGGCGCAGATGCTCATCGACGTGCTCACCGACCGAGGTTACAGCGTCTCGCACTCGACCGACGTGTCGCACGTGCCGGTCCAGTTTGACCTGCAGACGGGTGAGTGTGGCGGCGGAGCGCGGCTTTGTTTACGGGTGGTGTACCGTACAGCCGTGCTTTCAACTTTGTGGACTGCATGCGTGGGTGGGAGGAGGCTGGGAGACCGTACCTGCATGCATCATGTGGATGCGGAAGTGGAAAGCCTGCAGTTCACGGAAGCAGCTCGTGCATGACGGCGTCGTGGCGCGCGTTGCGGCGCTCACAATTAAAGCAGGTCGCGTGGTCGAGTATGATTCTGGCTTCTGCGTTCGTGAGGGCCTCCTGCCCCGACTTTCGCCTTGAGCACGGGTGTATGCCTGTACGTGTGCTTAAGCTCTCGCCCTCATGTAGTCAGCTGAGAGTTGGCTGAATGGACATCAATCCCATACACGCGCGCATGCACACTTGCTACCAGTACATACCAGCGCTCATGAGTCATGACTCGATCATACCCATGTCGTAATACCGCCGTGCCCGCAGGCATGATCAAGTCGCGCAAGGAGTACAAGCACAAGTTCTACATCCACTGGGACACCAAGGGCGTGCGGGACATGGTCAAGGCCATGGAGATTGCGGTGCGCATGACGGAGGGCGGTGCGGCGCCGACCGGCGCCACGCCCACGTCCTCGGCGCGCGTGAGCCAGACCTTCATCCCCACGCACGCGCTGCCCGACATGCGGCACGCGCAGCTGGCGCTCAAGCAGCAGCAGGTCATCCCGCAACAACAGGACGCGGAGCTCATGCTGCAGCAGGAGGCTGTGCTCAACGGCAGCTAAGCCGCTCTGATGAGACGGTGCTGAACGGCAGCTAACCCGCTTACTACGCTCGCTGCCACTTTACGTGCCGATCATCCCGCAGCCCCCCGCCTTTGCTCTCCTTCCTCTTCAGCGCTGCCGGCCGAACAGCCGACGGCGCCCCCGCACACCAACCGCGGTGCTCCTTGGGCCCCTGCTGCTGGTGATGGTGATGGTGCGGGTGGCAGCGCGCTGCATACGCATGGTTGCACACGGCAACACACCCGTGATCAGTCGCTGCGACTGGTGGCGTTGCTGGGAGGATGCCATCGGCGCGATCGTTATGTCCACACGACGCCAGCCGCATGGCCGGCTGGCATGGCATGCGCACGACTACTGATTACAGACTGCAGATGAGATGGCTGCGGCGGCGTTCGCTGGGCGTCAGGGTCGTGTGCGGCACACACATGACACATGGCATGCAAGAGTCCGGCGCTGCGCAGCTGGTCAAGCATTATTTGGTAGGCATTGTGTGGAGCATGCGTCTCGTTGTGTGCGTGATCGCGTGTGCATCACTCGCATGCTTGGTCTGTGGAGACCACACGGCCTGGGGTAGGCGTCAGTGACAGTCGCGCAGTGTCGACGGCCCGGGTCGATTGCTTGGGCCCATTATCCATTCCGCACCCGGCGATTGATCAGCATTGGTTGGTGCTGGCAAGCATCAGCTGGTTTCGCCGCATTCGGTCATGTGACCCAAGCATTTTCAGCATTCGCAGCGCAGGGCCAGGCAGGCTCTTGGCCATACGGCATTGCAGCTTGAAGTTTGGCAGTAGGCTGCGGCGTGGCGTGTTTGGAGAGCGCGTGTGTGTGTGACGACCAACCAACAACAACTCTGCACTGGCGGTGCTGCAGGTATGGTAATGCGTATAGACAATAACCACGCTGCATCTATCATTTGTTGAGTGCGCTATATTTGTTTGAGCGCGCCATCGGTACTGCCGGCACAAGCGGCTAGCGCATTCTCTGCGGGCACTGTCGAAACGAGGTGTGCGAGGTCGAGGGTCGAGGCAGTTGCACTGCTCTACGCTGTGGAAGGCGCTTGCGGTGCCTGGCCTATCATTGAGAGAGTGCGTGCATCTGGACGTGAAGCAGCTAGCGCCTGCATTTGTGATCACACAGTCGCAATAGTCCGCTTGACGGCTTGTTTGCCGCAGCCGGCGGGCCTACACCCATATTCGTATCTGCTCGCTCCTTGTTTGCTGGCGGGTGTGTGCGCTCTCCAAACACTTCCATGCTTTGACCTTCCTTCGTTGCGGTGACTGGGTCATGGTTGGCAATTATTCTGGACGGTCACCGTGCTTGAGTTCCCCTCGTGAGAGCGCTGGGGTGGCTTGCAATCTATGGACAAAAGGGAGCATTGCAGAGACGATCGTATAGCATGCGGCAGTAAAGTGCATGGTGACGACGATGCGCTACCGGCGGATATATTCCCGCATCAAGCCCTGCGCGCCGACGCTGGAGAGTGAGGAACACAGCTGCTAGCCTGCTGCTTATGCGGTTTGCAGGACTGACCCTCTCGATTGTGCCGCATCCCTGATCTCAGAATGTCGCACGCATGCGCGTGTGCACGCGTACCCGGCATGCTGCTGCACATGGGCATGCGTG
>BDDA01000401.1:53814-74006 GCA_001662385.1 Chlamydomonas asymmetrica | reverse complement strand
AATCGCATTCCGGCCCACATCTCTGCACCTTGCCCCAAAACATCCCCCCCCCCCCCCCCCCCCCTCACACACACCCCACACCCCACAGCCTTGCGAGTTTGGTGGGGGTCTGCGACCTTGGCGCAGCCCAGGCGAGTGAGTGAGTGCGTGAGCATCATGGTCAGACAGGAAGACGCTGCTTGCACTAGTCCTTGTCTTGCTTCTTTGGTTGGTCCTCACCGTCCCACACGCGCGTACCTCAGTGCTCCCTCACCCATCTCCAGCCCCGAACGCCCATTGCCGCCCCACGACGCCTTGATTTCTGCTGCCTTGCAGTCTTTGTGCCTTGACATGCGACCGGTGCGCTTCCAGCAGTATTTTTCCCCATACAAAACTTAACGTTCCAGCTGTGTGCTGCATGTGTGCTTCCCCGCAGCCAAGTGTGTGCGCGTGTTGCGTGTGTCCAGCGTGTCTATTCACATGTCTGTCTTTTGTGTCCAATTGTTTCGGCCATGCGTCGTTATGCCCTTGTCCCGCTGCATGAAGCTGCGTTTCCATTCGTTCCCTGCCCCGCAAGCGGATGCCACCACCGCCGGCATGCAGCCAACTAGGATTGTGCTGCACTGCTGTGATGCGGGGAGCAACCGCATCCCAAATTCCGAATCTATCATGACATCACTCGGCGCCCCTCCCCCAAAGTCGTATATGCGGCACGCACCCAAGCTCAAGCGGTCGCGTGCGGTAGCTGCAGCCGCTGGTCGACATTTCTAATCCCTTGTCATTGCTTGCTTCGCACCTCTTGCCGGCTTTGCTGCCGTTGCACAGGGTGCGTTCTGCCTTGAAGCTGGCAATGGAGATCTTGTGGCTGTGCGTGCTGCGTGGGCCCGGCTGGCATTCCGGGTGCCGATGTGCATCTGCATTGGTGACTGGCAGTTGTGCGTGACAACGTGAGGCACGTACACTTGCTTGGGATATTGTGTCGTGAGGAGGTGCTGTGGTGCCATCATCGCATGTTAGCAAGCCTCAGTCCAGTGATTGCCTCACTCGAGGAAATGACGCTTGGGCCTTGCTAGCAGCGCATCACCCCAACATACAGTAGATTGTTGGAGGGGTGTCTCAGTGCCGTCTCACAGCTGTGCATCAAGGATTTACGTCGCTAGTGCCGCTTAGTAAGATTGTCAGGCCAGTATGATATTGCCTTGCCAATGTGCGGCTGTGTTTTTTCATGCCCCTGACGTGCTGTGCATTGTGTGTTTCTGCCTCGTCACCTGACCCTACGTTGCTTGTCTGTGTTGTGCATTGCACTGATGCTGTGTCCTGTGTTGCTTTCACCTTGGCGCCCGCCCTAATGCGGCCCCACCATTCTGTGCCGTGCACCGCACGCCCCTAGCGGTGCAAGCGGGAGCGAAGGAAGGGCCACCTCATGCCGTGAAGAAGCTGGGGTGTGTGGGATCGACTGATGGCGTGCTTGTCGGGCTGTGCGGTGCGGTGCGAACCTTTGTTTCCTTTCCCAGGCTGTGTCTAGGGCGTGTACAGTCGGTCATTCAGTCGCGCGCTGTGCACAAGCTTGCCTGGCCGGCATCCTTGCCAACCTGTGCATTTGCCCTGCTAGCCGTTGTGAAAGCATAGTACCTGTTCATGGCTTTTCTTAACAGTTCGTCAGTGAGTCTGGGGGGGCTGTGCCACCTCCTGACGCGCACCGCGTTGTGGCACCCCTCATCGACGCTAGTGCAGGCGTTGGACAGGCCGGTGCCCCTGTCACCCGCTCATATCTTCACATTGCGATGCGTTCACGCCGCCCTCATCACCCCTGCCTGACCCTTTACACCGCCCACGCGACGACGGCGTTCCGCCTTAGGGTCGACGCTCCCTACCCCTATCCTGCCGGATGGTGTCAACAGCACACGCACATTCCGTAGCTGCTGCATCGGCAAGCAGTGTATCAAAGGTGATGGCGAGGCGCCGTCGTGATGCATGGAGGGGCCAGAGGCGCTCCGCCGCTGCCAACCATGCATTTACCGTAATACAGTATCACTGCGGCAGGAAGACACGCGTTGCATCGGGGCGCTTGTCGAGGGGACAACAATGTCCAAACCTGTGCGATTGTACTTCACACAGGCTGCACTGGCTTTTGAGGTTACAGGCATTGCTTTGCGTCCCTCCTCGCGTCCCCTGCCTCTCAATGCATGCCCACATCGTGGGGGCGGTCCCTATTTACTGTGTTGTGTGTGGCCTGCTCGGAGGGCCTCCCGGCCACGCTGCTTGTCGTTCGAGACTAGCACACCGAGAGCTGACTCAGAGATTCGTGTAACATGAATGCAATAACAGTGTGACAAATGTGTGTGATGAACAAGTGGGTTGGCGTGGCCATGTTGGCGATGTACACCGCAGGGGGACTGCAGTGAACCAAACAGCCCAACGGCGCTTGCAACACAACGTAAGGTGTCAAGCTGGCAGCACACATGCAGCTGAGACACGGGATACAGCTCACACGAAATGTCCTCCGCTTTTGGGCGCTCTGTGTGGGACGGTGGGGTTCTTCTGATACAGCAGCAGTGCGGTCAGAGTACGCGTGTGGTGGGCGCCGCTACGCATCAGTGAACCCAAAACCCGACGAGACAGCATGTGCTGGTGTACAGGGTCCACGCTGTCAGTGGCTCCGTCCGCATGCATGTGGTCCACCCACTGCATGGTTGTGCATAGTTGTGCCCGCCACACCCTGGCGGTTGTCGGCTGCCGCTCAGGAGCCCGTGCGCACATACACACTACCGTATCTCTGACCAGCTGTGTGTTTTGATGTTTAAGAACTTCTGGACGCATTGGGGCAAACAGGCGTTTCGACAAGGACTGCGGCCTTTTTCATTTGTATGTGGCCGTCAGTGTACCGCCTTAGAGTTGACGAATGCGCCGCGGCAGCCTCATAAAACCTCATTGTGCAAGCATAAGTGCACAGATTTTCAGTGGTGGACTGAGACAAGCAAGCTATCATCACAAACGATTGAGCTTAGGCTTCTACACCGGGTCCGAACCTGCCGCGATACGCTTTGCAGCACGCTGAGTCAGGCGACTTTGACTTTGGTCACAAGGCAGAGGTTACTACTGGGTTAAAAGCAGTTAAGACCTTCTACCCGAACAACAGGGGCAAGTAGGTTCATGGCAGCCGTTGCGCAGTTTACACCGGACGAGCAGCAGACGCTCGACCGTCTTCGAGAGAAATATGCCCACATTAAGGGTGGGGTCCCCGAGGTGAGCCTGGCTAAGCGCATTCCTTAGCGTCAATCCATAACTGAACTTGTTGCTTTCTGACATTGAAGGGTCCACCGCTGCGTTTCTGGGTGCACATGACTTCGCGATACAGGACCCAAACTCTCCGGCTGCAACTGACCTAGGCCCTTGCACTTCATGCGGGCCAAGCACATATCAGCAATCAGGTGAAGGTTGCCTCTGTGGTGCTTTGAGTGGTTAATAAGCAAGCACAGGTTGTCAGGACGATCCACACATGCAATTTGACTCGCTGCTGGTCTTGCAGGCCTGACTGTGCGCTCAGGCACAAACGTTGAGGCTCGTTTATGTCCTCACTGTCAAGGCACCGGTGCTATTGTCGAAAGTTACAACCACAGACGGCTAGAGGTGCGTTGGCTGCGCGGACATGGCGTTGTCATGTCACCCATGAGGCACATCGGTATGCACAGATTGCCACAGCCATGTCGCACACCACATACAAGCTTACAGGGTTTACATGCGAGGTACATCCACTTCCACGGTGCGCATGGGCACCGACAGCCCTGCATGGGATTAACAGCATAGCGGTTTCTGGTGACAACGGGAGTTGGCGGTTCGACCTTTCATGCGCCACGCCATTTTGGCAGGTTCACTGTTTCACGCCTGTGACTGCCCTCTATCAGCATCCCCGCATCTCTATCAGCATCTCCGCATCTCCGCATAATCTGTCCTGCTGCAGTGCGGCCTGGGATGAACAGCAGGCGCCTCACATGTCGTTGCTTGCTCCTCTCCGCAGAAATTTTGCACGCACTGCGAGGGGCGCGGCGTCAGCTTATACAAGGACGGAAAGGAGGTGCCGCACACGGCGACGCGCCCGCAGCAGCAGCAGCAGGAAGGCGCGGAGGCCGGCGCAGCAGCCGATGTGGGTCACTCGCGCAGCCAAGGCACGCTGTCAGCTGGCACGCCGGCCTGGGCTCAGGACGTGGCGCAGCGCATCACCAAACTAACAGCGGACCTTAACGCAATAGACACCAGAGTAGCTGCATATGAAAAGGTGGGTGCCAACCCATGCCCAGCACACACCGATGCTGCGCGAAGCCCGCGTGGGTTGTCACATCTAGCCCAGGGGAGGGCTTGCGGTTGGCACTATCGGTATCGAGACGTGAAACTACGTCAGAAGTCACGACGTCACGTGTGTTGCAGTGGCGAGGGCCTGCTGCATGGTGAGCATGCGACCGTCAGCCACCATGCAACGGGCATTGACATTCACGCTCAACCTGCTATGATAAGCGGTGAGGTGGGTGTGCGGGACGCGTCTGCAAATGCACCATGTGATCTGGGGAGGCCCTTCGGTCCTGCACGTAGGCCAGGAGGCGGTCAGGCCTCACAGCAAGCACCGCCGCAGCCTTGAGTTTCACTGGTGCGCTCAATCGGCACAGCAAGCGTCGTCAAAGCAAGCTCGGCATGCTCACAATCAGCACCATCGCCACCACCCTCATCGTGTTCCCCCGCAGCCCATCTCCCGCCCAGGCTTGGAGTCAGACTAGGCTGGTAACTAGGCTAGCGTCAAGACCAGCGCCAGCATGATGGCACGTGCATGGCTGAGCAAGCATCCTTCCTTGTGCTGTACGCAATCGGCTGTGTACACCGACGTCACAGGAGCGTGAGGAGCTGAGGCTCGAGGCCAACGCGCAAGCGTGCCTGCAGGACCCGCAGCGCGCCTCGCTGGTGGCGGAGGTGGTGGCGCAGCTGGAGGGGCAGCTGAGGCACCTGGCGGCGCTCAGGGGCAAGAAGGCGGCGCTGCTGCATAGGTGAGGAGGTGCAGCCGTGCAGAGCATACCGCCATGTCCATGCACGTCCGTGTGTGGTGTGGTGGTGGATGGAGATAGGCGGTGGACAGGTGCAGGGGCTCAAATACCTCCGTGCCGACTGACTTCGTAAAGCGGGGGTCTGTAGGGCCCGAGGGCCATGTGATGGCCGCAAGTGCATATGCCGCTGCCCCTGCCTGGCTAGCAAGCGCCCCCCGCAGCTTATTGCGTGTGGCCGGCTGCGTGTGTGCGCCAGCGGCGTGAGCAGTGGCGTAGCGTTCGGACGGTGCCTGTTTGCGAGAGTGGCCCGTGTGTGGTTGATTGCGGGGCATGCAGGGCAGGTGTGCGGCTGGATGAGTGGCAGTGGTTGGGTTTCGTACAGCTGTGCAGCCTAAGCAGTGTTCTGCAGACATCATGGTTCCTGACTGTCCCGTTCTGGGTTAGGGGTTTGAACCTATTGAAGGAAATGCACTGGCTTTGGCACATCTTCGTCAGGCGATCAACCGTCCGTCTCAAACAGGGTTGCCATCAACACTTGCGCAACACACACTCGCGCTGCTGGGCTGCAGGACATCTGGGGTGGCCAGTCAACGCAACACTCATCCATGCTGCCACTACAGCGTACCGCATTCTGAAAAGGTCTCACCCAGCAGGATTCACTGCACGCATGCACACACCAGTATCCCCCACTCATGCCCAGCGCGACTTGCTCCAGCTGCATGCAAGGCGTGATGCCCGGATGCCGTGTGACCACCGACACCTGCAGGTACCGCAACCCGGCAACCATTGACGACATCGTCGCGAACGAGGGCGCAGGCAATGCCGACGCTGCCGATGCCAGCGGCGCCGGGCTCAACGATGCATTGGATTAACTAAGAAGTTGGTCCCGGTCGTCAGCGCGCAGCTGAGCTCAACAGACACACGCGTATGTGCCTAGGAGTGGCCTCTGCGTCACGTAAGCGCCTAGGAGTGGCTTACGCGACGCAGGGGCCTCACTTGCTGAGCACCTACCCTCATTTGCACGCGAATTCGAGACCAAGCTGGGGCTCTCTGTAACAGAGACTGCGCTTTCCATGTGTCAACGCGAGTGTGCACTGCCGCTGCTGTGATTCTGAGCTGCACGCTTGCTCAGGTCGTGGTATATAATGCAAGGACTGTCGCTGTGACATGGCAGCAGGACGCTCACCCGCCAGCAGTCATGCCACGCACCCCCATGGAAATGGTACGCATGCGCCTACGTTGCATGACCTTAACGACAGCAAGGCAGCAGCCATTCGTGCAAGCCCTCACCTGTGCAGGAGCTCAAAGCGAATCCCTGATGAATGTGCAACGGCATCAATACCGTTAAGTGTGGCATGAACATGGCGTGAGAGCATGTACGTTTACAGTTTACACAATTGTCGAGCACGTGGATGATTAACGACCGCGGAGCAATCGCGGAGTTTGCCGTAAGAAAGTGCGGTGTATGCCAGAAACACAAGCAACAGTCTTTCACTATTGTTAGGAGTTATCTTCACATATGATTCACAGTAAGCATACAGTTTTTTACGTGTTTGAAGTACGGTATGTTTCAGCACAGCAAGTATCCAGCATGTATTGCTGGTAGGTACCATATGGCAACCATGGGCTCGTGGTATAGCAGGGTGGAAAGCGGAAACCTCATCACTGAGGCTCGTGAGTGATGACCACACGCCAGCAGGCAGCTCACATGATAGGGGACAGCGGGCGGCCAGCTGGCCACACCGCGCAACTGACAAGCATGTATTGAACTATTGATGTGCGACGTGCAGTACGCACAAGTATGTACAACGTGCAGCGATGGGGTCGTTATTCCGCTCGCAGTGCTGCATTTGCCTGCATCGGCGGTTTCCTCATGCAAGCGGCCGTCGTGTGCGCAACGCAACGCATGTGAACCGAACGCATGCCTGACAGGAGCAGGATTGACAATGTACAGAGTAAGCAAGCGCTATGGTATCGAATACATCCTCAACCCATGCCTGACACAGACTTGCAGCAGCCAAGTGGGCTGGCAGCACGATCCCCTCACTATGCGCGGCGCTGTGCCAAGCATCCATGGTGGCATGGTATGTTATTCAGCCCAGGTGCAGCACTCACGCGAGGTAATACAGGATTAAGTGCACAACATTTTACTACCAGCGCTGTAGCATTGAAAAGCTAGGGTGTGCCTTGCTGCTCTGTTCGCATGCCCAGGATCAATCAGGCAGACGGAAAGGAGCACATGTATGGAAGTGTTTGGCTTGCAGTGGGTTTGAAACCTGAACGGGAGTCCCCTGACCACCGTGTACGTACGCCATGGGCCCAAAACACATGTCAAGGAAAGCCATGAGGTGCATTGGCATGGAGGAACGGGTCACAACGTAGAAATAGGAAAGGCCAAAAGGCAGAGAAAGAGGCGCCGGGGAGAGAAAGAGGAAGAGGAGAGATGAGGAGGGGAACGCTCACGAGCAAGAGGCGGACGGAAAGAGAACGGGGAGCACGGAAGTGAAAGAGAGAGGGCGAATAAGAAGCGAGCAGAGGAGGAAAAGGAAGAAACCGCAATTGCATCAGTTCTGTCTGCAATGTGGATTGGTACACTCGGCAGGTGCCGCACGCAAGTGCAGACGCGCTTTCGTGCTTGCTGGGTCACACGTACCAGCGTATGAGGAGTGGCAGGCAGGCGCAGGACCCCCGTAGGGGACTGCAGCGCAAAGACTTGCGCTTTGCCGCTGGACTAGGGTACTAGCAATGAGAAATCTGTCCAGAATCCATCCAATCTGCCGGCGGCGGCGTGTCGGCGGGTCGTGCCAGCTCCGAGTCGCCCGCTCCTCACTTGCCCACCTCCGCCAGCGCCGCATCCAGCTCCGCAGCGGTTGCGGCCCAGCCCACGATGCCACCCTGCCGCCACACGAATGCAGCAGCAGCACACACACACACAGCCAAAGCTTAACTCCGCTGCCCTCCGCCAGCACACTCGGTACAAGCCCGGACCGTCAACAGCATGCATCACATCAAGTTAAAATCCGAAGCGAACAGAAATTGTGGCAGCCTGCATTCCTACTGCACTCACCACCCGCATTCGTAGAACACACCACATCATTGCCATTTTGGTCAACTCTACCGGTTCTGCAAGCGCAGCGCACCTGTGCTGTGATCATGGCGATGGCTGACTTCTTGAACTCTGGGAAGTAGGACTCCGACGCGTCCGTGATGAGGCAGCACTCGTAGCCGCGGTCGTTGGCCTCACGCATGGACGTCTGCACGCACACCTGCGGCGGCGATGGAAAGACGAGGGGGGGGAAGGGGGGCGGGAGATGGTTTCGCAGGTGGATGCGCCCCTACACGAGCCAGGTCGAAGGTAGTTCACCCGCCCAGAGCGCTGTGCCATGGTGAAAGCGTGCAGTGCGCTCGTGGACTCGTGTTTCATCCCACAGCAACTTATTCGCATGGCACAATCCCGCGGTCTTAGCACGCTGCATATTGCCACGCCGACATGCAGCAAGGAAGCGCATCAATGCCTTCCGGCAACACCGTGTCCCACAGGATAACAGTACGGAACGGAACAGAATGGAATCGGCCAGCAGCAACTCTCCAACACAGGCGGGGCGCGCGCCTGCTGCCCACCTCTGTGGTGACGCCCGCGAAGAGCAGGTGCGTGATGCCGCGCTCCTTGAGCCACTCGTCGAAGCCGGTGGCGTAGAAGGCGCCCTTGCCGGGCTTGAACAGCGCGAGCTCGCCCTGCAACCAGGCACAGCGTTTGTTTGGCAACCGGTGAGGCAGATTGTCACCACACAAGTTGCATTTTCTTGCAGGATGGCATGGCTGGGTTATTGGCCAGCCCAGGGGACGATCATGGGGACGATACCGAAGTAAAGCGACTCAGGTGGGAGGCACACGGTACCTCAATGGGTGCCAGCTCATCAATGATGCCGTTGCCTGGCTCGTCCCTGATGAGGATGCGGCCCATCGAGCCCATCACGTCTCCGATGCGCTTGCCAGGCGGGAGGCAACCGCGCCTGCACACACAAAACAGCGCGCACCGCACCAATACCCACCATGCACAACACGCCAATGCGAACGTACGTAGTTACGTACGTCAGTACTCTGTCACCCACGGGGCTCACCACATCGGTCTAGTGTGCAGCCAGGGGAATTCTGTGGAGTCCTCCCTACCACTCAATTGCGTTTGGGGTTTGCACAGCGCTGCATCTGCGGTCTGTTGCCCTTGCGAGCAGACAGCCTGCACCCAGCAGTCCAATCAACCCAACCAGCAGTCGGCTAGCTCACTCGGCCATAGAGGTGTGCCGGCGCACAGCGCTCCATCTGCGGCGTGTTGCCCCTGCAAACAGCTCGCACCCACACACACTGATGCAGCAGTCGGACCAACCCAACCAGCACCCAAGCCAGCTCACTCTGCCTTGGCCTTGTGTAGGTCTGAGAGGTCGGGCTTGTGAGCCTCAAGCGTGTGCGTCACCGTCATGCCGACGCGGCGGCAGGCCGCCAGCAGCACCTGCGGGCAGGCAGGCATGAGCGCCAGGCCGCATCTGGATGAGGACTCGGGAGGAGATACGATGCAGGAGCAACCCGCAGCGACATTTCACCAGTTCCATGCCATGTATCAATGTATGTTATGTTATAGTGTCATGTCATGTCACATCAGGAGCGTGTTGGCCAAACGGCCCATGCTGTCCCAGATGGTGACCAGGCGAGACAAGAGTTCCATGCGATGTATTGCCAGGTGCACAGTCAGCCGACCAAGCAAGTGCTGGCCACCCACCTTGGCCGCCGGCACGGCTGCCTGCAGCAGCGTGACGTTGTTGCCGAGCGTGTCTCCAAAACCGCCCGCCTCCATGAAGTCCCGCTGGAAGTCAATCATGACTAATGCGGTACGCTCCACTGGGAAGGTGTAGGCGTAAGGTGCCGCGCTGGGGATGGTGGCGACCGTCAGCGCAACCTCCTGAGCCACGTGTATGGCACACACAATGGCATGCAAAACCATCTTCATGCTGTTGTACAGGTGGTTGCGTTTACGAAAGCGACAGACAGCTTCCACCCACCAACCACCGCTTTGCCAAGCGACCGGAGGTACAGCATGACGAGTTGCGGCTCTACGCACCAGGCAATGTGTGGCGCACAATACATGGTATTGCAAATGCAAAATCCCATTCCCTTTCCAGTGGTTGTTCTTCTCCAGGTCACCACAGCAAGCAGGCCGCTGCAAGGGCAATCCTAAGAAGCCGCTTCATTCTCACCTCCTTGTGCACGCCGTTTCCATTCATAGCGATGGGCAGCTCTGGAGCAGCCGTGCCTGTCATGGCTGCCAGCAGCGCAGCAGAGCTTGCAACCGCACCGAAAACGCCACCCTGCACACGCGGACAGAACAAAGGGTGTGTGTGTGTATGTCAGCATGCATCTGTGCACAAAGGCTCGTCGGCTGCATATGGAGACCTGCAGGACGTGCAGCAGGGATACCAGGAGGGCAATCAACTAAGTCTACGCTCCATCGCATTGCGTGTCATCGTCTGCATCTCACTTGCACCGGCCACCCACGCATTTGCAGCGATACCATGCCCGCACTCACTCACGCATGCAAGCACGCACTTACACACGCATGTTGGTTATCTGGCATGGATTTTTCGTTAAGATTACCGCCTTCGCGCTCTCTCTCCCCACCTGCATCTGCACCATTTTCAGCGCAGCGTCATGGTTTGACTCCAGCGTGGCGGCGGTGCAGTCCTCCAGCAGCAGGCACTCGTAGCCGCGGTCGTTGGCGTCGCGCATGGTGGTGTGCACGCACACGTCGGTGGTGACGCCGGCGAGCAGCAGGTTGGTGATGCCCTTGGAGCGCAGCACCAGGTCCAGGTCTGACAGGCGTAACGCACCACGCCGGGTGGGACGCAGGCAGGCAGGCAGGCAGGCAGGTGAAAACGCACGAATGCAAGGGAGGTCCGCCACGGCCGCTCGTTGCACAGCAAAGTGACAGAATGAACAAAGTGCGGGTGGAACTTAGCAAGCCAGCGCATAAGCAAGGCATGCACCAATGCAGTTGCCGCGTGCCACCGTGGTCTCCTCTGCCAAGACACGCGGCTAGCGCGCAGTGCAGAGAGGCTTCTGTGGGCACTGGTCAACATGGGACGGATGAATGCGTAAGAGGCGGCGTGGCACAAGTGAGAGAGGCCGTCGAATGACCGTAGCCCATGCTGCAATCGCTCCTGATGGAAACCCATCCGGCTCCCACACCATGGCATGGATGTGGATTGCATGGATGGATGTCGCCTCAATCCGCACACCTGTGGCGTAGAAGGACCCCTTGCCCGGCTTGTCGATGATGACCTCATCCGGGAGCGGCGCCAGCTCCGGGATGATGTTCCAACCGGGCTCTCCCCGCACCAGGATGCGGCCTGCAGGGCCCTTGCTGCCGATGCCAGCGCCTGCATGCCAACCAAGAAGAAAGCGCGGCGGGCGGAACCTGACCAAAAGACCGGATTCAACAGGCAGCTGCATGAGTTGTTCGCGGCGGTAGAGGATGCAGGATGGACACGCATGCATGGCGGGTAGGGGATGGATGCTACAGATGCCACAAATGCCAGCAGGTGGCATGGCAGCGTGCATGGCAGGTACTCGAAGCATTACAGGCACAGCATAGGGAACGCATCAAAACATGCATGGAGCGAACGCATCAAGGAGTGCATCTGGGAATGCATGCGCATGCGCATGCGCAAATCCATTGATCATGCATCACATGTGCACGTGAGCTCCTCGGCGACGACATGCAAGGCGTCACCAGTACCCGCAACCCAAAGCCCTGCCGGCAGGGTTTCTTGAACGCACCGATGGACTCGCTGCGCCACTTCTTGTTGGCTGGCAGGTCTGAGAGGTCGGGCCGGTGGCCCTCCCTGGTGTGGATCACCGAATAGCCCAACTGCCGGCAGGCAGCAAGCACGGACCTGCACGCAGGAATACGGTGTAAATTAACCTGGAGTTACCATAGCGTGATTGAAATGAAACATGTGGGGTGAACAGGGTAAACAGGGTGGCGAAACTGCATGTGGCTGACGCACTACGAACGCAGCACGAGCATGTACTTAACATCGCTGTCCAACACAGCGTAGGATGCGCAGCGCACGAGCGCATTACCATGAGAGCGATGATATGCGTTGGAGGCTTTGCTGCAGCGATGCACACCATGGCGCCAGCCCATGCAGACGCACGCAATCTAAGCTGCCTGCTGCCGAGTCGATGCATTCATGGCAGACTGCCTGAGTTGTGCGAATCCAGGGCTAGCCAAGCAGATTCGAGCAGTGTCCCGGTGTGGATGACAACAGCCACATAACAGCAGACAGGAATGGCCGAGCAAGCTTGGTCAGCATGTTGGTCAGCGGACGGTTTTGGTCGTGTGCAACGCCCAACACACATAAGTCGTTGTGGCACTTTTATACATTTCAACATACAATTTTAGGTGTGCAGTGCAGTGGCGTGGCAGCAAGTTGTTTTGGCGATTGGCAAGGCATCGCAGGGGCTGCTGGCAAGTGACAACCCCGTTGTTTCAGGATAAAGAGCTGGGTGCCGGGGTGCGCTTGCTGCGTGTATGCAGGCGGTTGGCTGCGACAAAGACAAGTGCACGCAATTGACGTCAGCAGCTGCACCACTTACTTGATTGGCTCAATTGGTGCCTGCATAAGCTTCAGGTCGTATCCCATTTTGTCCACATAGCCGCCCACACCGCAGAAGTCCACCTGGCTTGCACCGAACACAGAACGCAACACGGATGAAGCACGTCGTAGAAACGGAAAGAAATATGTTTGAAGTGCAATTTGGTGATGTGCCGGGGTTTTCTTTTGCACAGTCCCGGGCACAGTCTGCTTTTGCAGTCCCGCAGCCAAGATTGGAAGCACAGACAAGGCTTGCCTAGTGTAAGCAAGCAGCCTAGAACCGTTAAAGCAACAAGTGAATGGCATTGAACGATTACCCTCTGCCTACTTAGGGCTGACAGGCTCGTGTGGATAGGCGTGTTTCTGGTGCTGGTAGGACACCAAACCGAAGCCCTAGTCAATGTTCGACAGTGCGCCTTGCAGCGTTGTTGGAGATGCATTGGTTGTGGACCTCACCTGCATATCAATTATAACCAGGGCTGTGTTGCTGGGAAGCAGTTCGCCGCAGCAGGGAAACAAATAGGGCCGTGACTGAATTTTGTTCATTTTGGGTGAAAGGCCACACAACCAGTGACTTCGAGTCCTGCTGCGCTGGCGGTGTTAGATGCTACCTGAGGCTTACATACGATTCCAACGCAAGGTACAAGCAGGCCAGCGAGCCTGGTATTTTCCTCATCCTGCAGGTCGCTTTTGGAAGCCAAAGAGTGAATGTAATTGCACATGGTTCTGTCGATTATTAAAGCTCCCAGTTGAGCCAAACACTGTATGTCGACCTGCGTGCCAATTCAGCTGACTTGTGCCACCGGTAAAGTTCTGCACGCGTGCAGGTGAGCTACCAGCGAAACCCTTATTGCCTGCCCAGTCTTTGTTCTCTGGTGTCCCGAGCTAGCTGCTTTCAAGGTGACGGCGCTACTGGTGTTTGCCTGTGTATGTGACCATGCGCACATTGTGCCTGTCTCCAGGGCATACTCGACTCACCAAGGCGGGACTGGCTTGCTGAGCGACAATAGCTCGCCCTTCATTTTGCTGAGGTGAGAGTTGCGTGCGCATGGGTGAGCTTGTGCGACGTAATCATGTGCGTACACCAGCCGAAACAGCGTGTTGTTTTCGGCGCGTATCTCTGTTAGCCGTGTGTTGAGTGTAGAGCAAGTTAGCAGCAAGTTTACCAGTGCCTGACAAGGATGGTGCGTACGATTGGGACACGGGTCCGCCGAGGCTTAGGTCGACAAATATGGCGCATACAAGTTTGGCAGTGCTGTTTTGTGCGCCACCCACTACCAAAGTCTCAGCCAGACCTGCCATCTGTGAACTCTCGTAGTGTTCAAGTCGACCAGGCAAACTTCGCTGTCACTCTGTCTTTGAACCCGACACGGTCACTGCGCCTGCATGGCTCTCTGCGTGACTCTGTGCGTTTAGCTCACATTGCCCAAATGTGTTGTCGGTTGGTTGGGTGTGAACTTCCTCGGGTTTTCCTTGACCTGCAGCATGCTGTTCGCCTACAAAACTGACCTGCAGCCAACACACATGTGCTGACGTTGGCCTGTCACTGAGTGGACTCTAGACCCTTGCTGCCTCTCCGTATCCCTGTCCTAGGTCAGCACAACAAAAAGCAACCGAGACCAAGCACGTGCTTCCACGGTCGGACCTGGAAAGCAGGGAAAGCAATACAGCTGAATCTGTACTTATGGCCCAGCAAACCTACCAGGGCAAATGCTTGAGTGCACGGCAACTGAGGCATTGCGTGCCCTTCTTGTGTTGATTGCTATCGTCGCAGTCGCTGTTGAGCAACGGTTCTTTCAACATGGCACACGGAGACGAAGTCCCACAGAAGGATGCTGTTATTGAAATGAAATCCTCGGACTCTGATGGTGACCTGCCACTGCCACGCTATGAGCCCACCAACCGATTCACCAAACTCATGGAGCCTTGGTTTCAAGTGTACACACGTGGCAGCAACTGGCGCGCCGAGATCAGGTATGCAGTCTGCAGGCCATGGCTTGTTATGACCTCCCTGTTTGCGCCTGGCACCGTAGTCCAGCCCAGGAACGAGGTTGGAATCAACAAAGTGCGCTCATTACATAGAATTCGCATAGGCCTTTCTGTGACCTACCACTTCCAACATACTCCCATATGCTAACGGTATGGCTGATCGTTTATGTATTGCAGGGCCGGCTGTGTGCTCTTCATGGTGTCTGCTTACATCCTCTTCCTGAACCCGCTTATCCTCTCTGGCGGATCGTCCGGCTTCATCACGGGTATGCCCTCTGAGGATATCGCACTGGCCACCAGTGTCTCCACAGGAATTGCAACGATCGTTATGGGCTGCCTGGCCAACTACCCTGTGAGTCACACATACACACGTGTTCCAAACACACGGCGTACTCCCGATGTATATAGTTTCTGTCCCTCAACTGCTCGCCGCGTTGCTGGCATGGTAACGCTGCACCGTGGGTTTGGAGTGTGCCAGTCGCAGTTGGCAGCCCTAGACTTACCCTGCCACGCGCCAGCAAGTGTACCAGCAAGTGTCTGCTGACCTAGGTTCTGACCTAGGTTCTGAACACCTTGCGACAGGTCACTCTGTTGACGCGCGTGTGTTCTGGCTGTGTATACTGACTGCAGTGGGTGGTATCTGTCCAGCTGGGAACCAACTCCTACTTTGTCGGCAGCGTTCTTGGCCTCAACGTACCTTGTGGCTACCATGCGCACTACTACGGTGCGTGAGACTGCCCGGCACCAATATAAACCTGTTGTGTGGAAGCGGTACTTGTATCGTGCTTGTATCAAGAATCGAGCAGTGGTTCAGGTTTTCACGCCTGTGCCTGTATGTGACAGTTGGGTTGGTGCGCATGCATGAATGCGTGATCTGCTCAACAGCATGTTGCAGCAACCGCTCTCAGGATTCAAAATGATCAGCCATGCTCCTGATTGACCGTGTGAAAGTTGCTGTGTGCCCAAGGCTGAGTGTGCGTGTGCGTGTGTATGTTTGTGTGTGTTTGCATGCGTGCGTGTGTGTGTGTGTGTTGTGGGCGGACATCGCGTGCGCAATATCTATCGCTCTACAGGCTCAAACCAAACGTGCGCTGGCCAGCCCTGCACCTGCAGCGCGGACGCAAGCGTGAGTGTTGCAAACAGCGGGGCCTTCAAGCTGCCTGTATCTGAGAAAGCAGGGCTGAACCGCACTACCATACCTCCTGCTGCCAGCAAACTTTACTCGCATCGGTGCGGTGGTACCGCCAAGGGCATTCTGTGTGCACGGTGCTGAAAGCATTCCAAAATGTTTCCAGCGGGCAGCTAGAGGTTCTTGGGTAGGGATCTGGTGGTTGCTGCGTTGTAATGTCCTTACAGCATCAAGTTCATGTCTGAAAGGCAGTGGCACACCGTTGAGTCACGCTGGCCGCACCCCGTGCAATGTACGGCCAACCAAACCCTCGTCAGGGGGGTGCCACGACCACGTCATTGGTACCCCGCGCTGCCGTGTGTGTTCCTGTGTTGCTTACATGCTTTGCTCATGTGTCATTTGTCCACAGGGCGCCCTGGTCGTGGACCCGCCCCCCATCGACAGCCCATGCTACAACACCACAAACCTCTGGTGCGTTGGGCCCGGAACACTGCACGTGTCCTGAAACAGTTGGTGTGGAGCGCAGCATCATGCATGTGTTGCATGATGGCTGATCCTCGTGCTGTGCTGTGCTGTGTTGTGCATGCAGCTTGGGCACCAACATCCCCTGGGAGAAGGCGCTGTCGGCAACCGTGCTGGAGGGAGTGGTCTTCTTGGCGGTCTGCTTCCTGGGATTACGCAGGTGGGTGCATTCATGCGGCCAGCAGCTTTGCACAGCGCCAATGAGCGTGATGGGGGGGGGCGCACGCTGACGCATTCATAGCAGGCGGGGAACGCGCCAGAGCGCCCCGTAGGAGAGCAGATGAGTTGACACCAGTTGACTGATGTGGTGAGCAATGCACATGTTTTCGCACAGCAAGACATCACTCGTGCAGGCGGCATCGCACACCCACCTGCATGGCTCCGGCAGGGCCGGCATGGCTGCTGCATACTGGTAATACTGGTCCTGGCATATGCAGCTATGCTGGCATGGCTAGCATGGCTGCATGATGCTTAGGCAGCTGGTTGAATCGCGCTGTTGTTTTTGATCTGCTGGTGCTCACAGATACATGATCAAAGCGTTTCCGAAGAGCGTGCTGATGGCAGGAGCAGCCGGTATTGGCTGCTTCATCGCGTTTGTGGGATCCAGGGTGAGTCTGGAAACAAGTGGGAGCGGGATAGAACGGGATCACGACATCTACATGATGTCGTGGTGGGGTCCTGGTTTAAAATGCTTTGCTGTGTAACTGTCAGAGCTGTGTAACTGTCAGAGCAGGAGCGCCCCGGATAGTGCAACATGCGGTCCAGGAGCTGGTGCTGGCCCTGACAGTGCAATATGGCCATTCTGCCGATCTCCATTGCATAGAGCTCGCTGATCCTGGTGTTGAATTGCCGTCTGAACCGTGCAGGATATGGGAGTGATCGTGGGTGCACCGTTCCCAACGCTGACGTCGCTCAACTTGGGCATTCCGTACTTGCCAGGTAAGCAACGGCATGAATACGCATGGTGATTTGCCTCCCTGTTGTATACACGTCACGCGCTGGACATCGTACTGTCAGGCCACAGAGATGAAGGAAACTACACTACTGGCCATCTCAGTATCTTGCTATATGTTACAGCAGTTGGATTTGATCAGCCCGCCCACATTTTGATTCGTTGGTTCAGTTTCTTGATAACCCTGTTGGTGCGGTCGCTTCTGTGTATGTGCGATGGCGTGCAGGTGGTTGGGGTGCTGTCGGCTACAATTCGCATGTGTCGTTCAACTCCTGCCGGATGTACTTTGCGGGGCCTCCGTATGGCGTCGTGTGCCCATGGCTCTCCACTGGCGGCTTGATCTTCACAGGTAGGTCCGCTGGGTGGCGGCGGCGGAGGAGCGTGAATCCGCGCTCGACACGATCGTAAGACAACAAGTACCTTGTTTGTCTTGCGCAGAGGGGCTTACTGCGTGTCGCGCACGCGAGCTCCTGCATGCATGCAGCGTGCGGGCATGCGGGCGCAGCACCTGCACTGCGTGGCAGTTCAGTGGCGTGGTGTATATTCACCGAACGCACTGTCCGCGGGCAATGTGGCACGAATCAGGCGGTGGCATTCAAAATGCACAAAGCATCGTAAACGACACAGCACATGGGGCGTAAGCTGGCGCAGTCCTCTGATCAGCCGCATGGTGTGCGCTGCTGCACGCTGGGTGCAAGGCCATCGCCCTGTTGCACGCCAAGCCCTAGACTGTCCACGGATGATTGCTCTTGGATGATTGCTCTACTCCGGCTTGGTGTCACATTGCCATTGCTGGCTTGTCGGTGTGCAGCCATCCTCCTGATCTGGAACATCAACGGCGCGTTCATCATCGGAATCTTCTTCACCATGTTCATCTCCTGGTGAGTCCTGGATGCGGCTCCCCTACGATCATGCCAGGGCCTTGACCCTGCCACGATAACAATGCCACTGCTTGTCATCTGACTACTGCTTGTCATCGACTACTGCTTCCTGGAATTGGCATCCTATGCACTGATGCGGTGGGTGTACCATGGCGCGTTTTGCAAAACGTTGTCAGGCTCACGCGCGGTGCAGCAATCAATGTGGACTGGACCATCAGTGCCCTGAGTTCTGGATTGAACTGGCCCGGTTTGCGTTGCTGACCGCAGGATGAAGTTCCCCGACCACATCGGCGAAGGCGGTCTGGTGCCCAAGACGGTACGAGGATGCTCACACCGCAGCATGCCTACTTGCCACTGTGGCTGCACTGTGCAGACGCATGACAGGCAGGATACAAGCAGAACAAACGCCTACGGTAGTGTGGCATGTGGATACCAGGATGCGGTTGATTGATGATGGTGCGCCGGAGGGGTGCTGACTGCCGCTGCAACGCCAGCAGAAAGGGTGCATGTCAAGGCGTGACGGCCACACATGCTGCACAGAGCGTCACGCTCCTGGGATTGGCAAACGCATGAATGCATGCGCACACACTGGCGCCAGCGTGCGTGGCCTACGGATCGGCACGCTCACACGAGGGTCTGGTGCCCACTGGCAGCGCGTGCCCACAGAAGTGACCTCGTCTTGCATGATGTGCAACGCAGGTGGCGTACGTACCCAGTTTCCAGGTTACTGCGGGTGCAGCTGACTTCAATTGGGGCAGCCAGAGTACGGATCTGTTTGTGGCGTTCCTCACTTTCTTCTACCTGGACTTCATCGGTGAGACCTGGACACGTTTTGGCCTGCTTGACAGCCAAACAGTGCACGTGCAATTGCACCTGCGCCTCAATCTTCATCTTCATTATGGTGTGGGTGACGCATATGGGCATGCACACCCCTGTTGCACGCTGTGAAATAATGGTCATTGGGCAAGGGCCCCTCCGCTGAGCTGGTGCCTTTTGGCATTTTGATGGTTGACTGCCTAACGCGCTGGCCCTGTGGGGCATGCACCGGCTGCATGCAGGCTCCTGCATCACATTCGTCGCCATGGGAGAGATGTGTGGCATTCTGGACGAGTCAGGCAACATCCCACGCTCCAACCTCGCCTTCTGCGCGGATGGCCTGGGCTCGTTGGTCGGCGGTCTGCTGGGCACGTCAGCCCTCACCACCTACGTCGAATCAGCAGCGGCCGTACGCGAGGGCGGACGTACAGGTGCGAACATGCATGTGCATTATCACATTCAGCATGCCAGTGCCCATGCTGGGAGGGAAAGGGAGAAACTGAACCTATGATTGGCAGGCAAAGCTGGGGTGGCTTGCTAAATCTCCGTGTCTTGCTCATGCATCCTGCCACCACATGTGAGCACATTGCGGTGCGCCCCGCACTGCTCTGAGGAGCGCGAGGGTACCTCGCTGCCATGCTGCCGCAATTGTACGCATGACGATGTATAGCATGATACTGAAGTGTTGGACACGACATCAATCAAATCTGACAAGTGCCGGTTGGTTGCTGGCCCTGTACGTCAAACAGGTGTCACGGCGATCGTGTGCTCCCTCTTCTTTTTCGCATCGATCTTCTTGGCGCCCTTGTTCAGCCAAATCCCGTCCATCGCCACCGGCCCCATCCTGTGTCTGATTGGAGTTCTGATCTTCATGCCGGCTATTATGGAGATCAACTGGTGCGTCAATATGGCACACTACGCCCTGCAGCACGGCCACACACACATGGCAACATTCCACGGCAATGGTCTTTGTACACCTGTAGCCATCAAGCCGCAATAGCCTGTTTGCAATGCGTGCGTCATCCGCAAATCTAATCACTAGCATCGGCAGTTTTATGTGCATGTGTGTGTGTGTGGTACTTTGGCACACTGCGTATGCTGTAGGTGGCTCCGGGTAAACTTGCCCTCCCACACCCAACAAAGCAAGGCGGTCATGCCCTGAACAAGCGTGCCTATGTGTGCCCATTCTTGCAGGAATGATCTCACTGAGGCCATCCCGGCCCTGGTGGCGATCATGGGGATGCC
>BDDA01000401.1:8155-52782 GCA_001662385.1 Chlamydomonas asymmetrica | reverse complement strand
GAGGAGGGGGGGCATGTCACATTGGCGGGAGGGGAAGGGAGGGGGAGGGGGTCACCTGCAGCGCGCTGTCCAGCCTGCATATGGACCTGGTCTGCGCTACGGTCTGCTCGGTCCTGGCGTCCCTTTCCTGACTGGAGGTCCCTGAGTGCTGTGACGCCTAAGGGCTAATGGGCGGTATTGCAGGGGTGCGACTGCTGTGTTTTGCAGGGCGTGCGTGGCTTCGGGGATGACGAACTGCTGCGTTGGGGCCGTCCGTGGGTTCAGCTCTCAATGCCTATGCTGTGAACGCCCGTGTATGCATGCGGCAAGTCATCAGCGGTTCGGGCAGCATTCCTTGAACACCTGCCTGGCCGCATGCGTGTGTGTGCAGGTGCGCTGTTCATCTGGGTCATCCTGAAATTCTTCTCCTATCAACTCTTCTCCTTCCAGCGGTCATGGCCGGGATACAGCCTGTACCAGAAGTGGGCCATCGTGGATGTACCCAAGGTACGTTTGAGCGCTCATTGGGTATGCCGCTGCGCCATGCTGCATGTGTGCCTTCCCCGCCGCGGCTGCATATTGTTTGACGCATGCGGTTTGGGCATGCCATGCGTGTGCATGCAGGCCATGTTTTGCCGCATCCCCGGCTGGAACGTTGACCTCCCGGCAGGCGGCCGCCGCACACAGGACGCCATCTGGTGGGATCCATCCCTGGAGACGGTTGTCAGGTGAGAGCCACGGAATGCTCTCGAAGCAATCAGGGAGTTGAACAGGGAAACGGCTGATGTGGATACTGGCTGTCACCATATATCGATATACGAAGTCATGGCACAAGGCCGCAAGCCCTTCGTGCGTGTCGCGCCTTGTTCAGAAATTGGTGCTCCTCGGGCATGTGCACGCTGCACTTTGTGGCAAGGGTTTGTTGCAATGTGCTGCTTGTTGTGGCCGCTGGGCATGCTGGCTTCACAACATCGTACTTTTCAGGCGCGCCAACAGAGCTCTGTTTTTTTGTCTGTGCATGTGCTGCTTGCATCATTGCCATGCATTTGGGCTCATTTGTGCCCACTACGCCAATGCAGGCGCTACGTGCTCAAGCAAGACGACGTGTCGGTGCACCACAAGATGGCGGCGGAGGAGCTGGCCAGGAAGCGTTCGGAGGCGGAGGCACCGCCAGCCAACCCCGCAGTCTACAATGACGACTCAGCCAGGCCCACCCACACCCCCACGGCATAAAGCCTTTATCACCGAGCACGGCGCTATCGGCTCAAACCCCACGCAAGCGGGTGCTGTACCAGCGTAACCTATATGGCGATCCAGGTTATCATTCAAATGTAGGTGGTGGAACTGGGACCCGTTGTTGGGGGTCTGTACCCTGGTGAAAGTTGGGTGATGGATTGCACCCACCACTGTGGTACGGCTCGGCTTAATGCAGACCAGCTCCACCCCCGCATGTCGGGCTAAGCACACTGCCAAATTTCACACAGCTTACAATCGCTCACGATGACATGTGGGTGGCTGCATGTGCCAACCCATGCATTGGTATGTTGGTGAGTGCTGAGGCTGTCTCCAGGCCGCCTCAGCCCCTCCGCCAAGCTTATTTGCTTCTACATGCATTGCACATACTCGTTCCTGCTATCTTCATAGCACTCGTAGATCTGCACATAGACCCAGGGATACGTGCCGAACACATGGCCGATGCCCGTCAACAAATTCGTCGAACACGCTCCACCAAACCAGTTTGCACTGCTGGATTGACCTAGGGGCTTAAGGTGGGATGTCACTGATAGGGTCCCGCAAAGCGCAGCGCAATGCAAGCTGCACACAGCCCAATGTACTCTCCCCGCTTCTCAACCTGTTGTACACTTGTGTATTTCACCCCACACGCGTGTGCCTGTACCGCTGTACTGCGCTGTACTGCATTGTGTGCTCTGCGGCTTCCAGCTCACCAAGCCTCAAATGTCTCCAGGCATCCTGCTCGGTGCTTGCTATGTTGACCCTGTGGTGCCACCCTCCACAGCTGCATTGACTCGCCCCTGTTAAATCTGATCGCTGCACAACGATTGTCGCAACGAAGCGAATAAGCATTGCCACAAAACACAACCCCGGTGCACTCTACCTATCTTGAGGAGAGGCCCGGGTGGATACCCTAATGAGTGCCTGTATTGTAGAAACCTATTTGAAAGTCCGTTTGCCGCCCTGTGCATGCTGCACCGTAAGACGTACCCCGTACATTGAAAAAAACATCTGTGCTGCCACACGGAGCGTGTGTGTGTGTCAGGCGCCCGCCTTGCAGCATGTACCTTGTGGCTTTGTATGTCGGTGTTTGCAATGGCTGTGCTGCTTCGCCGCCCCTTCTGTGCTGCGCCTCTAACTGTCTTGGTCTGTGAGCTTACTTGCGCCTCTCTCGTACTGTCTGCATCATATGCACTCTGCGAGCGTGCCCACTAATGCTTGAGAAGTACCCTATCTTGATTGCCCCATCATACATACACTGGAACCAATATTTGCTCTCCTCTGCTTGTGTGACCCCACGACTGCACTTCGTTGTTGCTGCGCAGTGAAGCCCTCAATTGCGATCTTTCTAATGCGGCTCCCTTACCTTAGCTCTGGTGCGTTGCTGTGATCTGTGGGCATGGCCCCTCCCCCACCCCCCTATCCAACTCCGAATAAAGGCAGGGCCCTTGTTTTGGCCTGAATTAGGCGCGAGGCGACGCTGTTTTCGCGTCAAGTCGCACCGATCGACAAGTACGGTGCTCCTTGTGCTGATCGGCAAGCACTAAGCGCTTGTTCCCTGTAGTATCATGGCAAGGACAACCACACACAGGCGGTGCAAGTACCAATGGCAGCATGTCTGTCTGCATTGCCGCTGACATACTACCGCATCATGCATGCGGTGACCATCAGCGTGGCTGTCGCAGCCAGTGCCGCATCGAGCCGCAGCGCGGCCTACCGAATTGCCTGTCATCGAGATGTCAACCTGTGTAGTTCGAACCCAAACGTGATGTATGCCATTGTTAGGGCAAGCTGCCTTTGCTTGCACTCTTTCCACTGCTGCTGGTTGACGTTGCTCTGCTGTGGACTGTTTAGACTGTTTGAAGCGCTGCCCCGTGCCCACACTTACGCTGTTGCGCTTGGGGAGCTTTGATCCTGCGCCTGTCAGTGTTTGCCGTAGCAGCTACGGAGGCACACATGCCAGTTGCCAGATCTGCTGGGCTGGCGGGTGAATCGCTGCCGGTGGTGGTGCGGGGTATGCTCTCAAACGCGATACTTATTGCCAGCCGCCATCATCGAGCTGCAAATTGAGCTGCAGTTGTGCGTGACCGCTGCAGCGGGCCGCTGTGTGTGTGTATTTTGTGCGGCGCCTGCTCTATCCCCCTGGGTCCCTCACGGCATGCCAACTAATGAAACAGTACTACCATCCCCACTAGTTGATTGTTTTGGTGTGTCCGATTGCCATCGTGATTGTACCATGAAGTTATGTAATCTCAGTTGCAACGGTGTATTGGTGGGGATGTGCACGCTGCCCTCAAGGCAACTCAATCCTCACGTAAGGACCATCTGACTTATTCGTATCCCTGACAATAAGAAGAAGAGGTGTCTAAGCAGCGTGGTCGAGCAGTAGAGTTGCGGACTCGTTGCGCCTACCAGACCTGGGCGCTCGGCTCGATGCGGCAGTTGACGTGAGGGGCTGTGCTGTAACTCCAGGCGCAATCCAGGAGCGCAAACGCCGTGGTGGATCCATGGTGCCATCCCCACAAGTACCATGTTATCAGTGCCAAGGCTCTGGCTCTGCCAGCCCAGCAGAATGGCTGAACGGCAGCCTTGGGCACACATGCCCCGACATGCAGCAAGCATCAGCATCATCAGCGACCACCCATCAGCAAGCCGCAGTACAAAACCGTCCACTCGTAGCAGGTTGCTACCATACTCTCACCTCTCCGCAGATTGCCCCCTACAGCAGCCATTCTCCAAGCGGGGGACACGGGGCTGGGGGCGGGTGGGTGGGATTTGGGGTGCTCACGGCTTCCGCCACCCGCTGAAATGAAACTGCGGTGTTGCGCTTCATTTGCTGCCTGACTGGCCGTGCGGCTCACAACGTTCGGCTTTGCTGCTGTTCCTCAGACAGCAACCTGTCAGGATGATGACTGTCTTTTCCCTGTCGTGTGTCGTGGACGCCAGTGATGCAACCCCCACCGCACGGTCTTGCATATCCAGTGAATCAGCATCATGCACCAATGCCTCCCATGCTGCAGCCAAGGAAGGCAAAACTGAATACCAATATTGCCCCTTCTAGAGCTTTCTGTTGCAGCTGTTGAGGGCTTTGAGGCCGGTGCGTGCAGCACTTGTTGTGTGCGTGCTGCCTTGTACGCTGTTCCAGGCTGCCAATAGTGCAAGCTTCCCAAATGTGATTGTCATGTTGCATGGTGCCCACTGCCACCGGGCCACTTCCCAGGATGTGCTAGACCTACCGGGGCACACCAAAAAGCACGTGGGGACTGCGCTGTGCGGTAGTGAGGCATGTACTCCAGCATCCAGTGGCATCTGTTTATTGTATCACACATGCATGACGGCATGCAGGGCCCGCCCAAGAAAGCGCAAGTGTACCATCCTGACCTTTTCGTAACGCCTGCAATGTCCCATCACACTTGCAAGCCGGCCAAGGGTAGCATGGTTACATTATTGTCAATTATTACAGATCCATGGAGGCCCCGTCGGCATGAATGTTGAGCCACCACAGCGCAGAGAGCAGCCGTGGTATAATGTGAGCAACAGAGATGACAAATGAACGGCAGGACATGTGCACGTGGGCAAGCTGCCTGGCATGCTCGCCGCACGCACTGCACTTAGTAGGTTGACTACGCATGGCAGGGGCAAGCCCAGCATTTGTGTCCGGTTGATGCAGAAGCGGCTGCACGAGTACGGTGCTAGTTGAACCCCGTTTGAGGATGGTGCAAAGAATGCCGCCATGGCACGTATGCCTAGGCAGCGGGGCTGGCAGCCACCAGCAGCTTTCCGTTATAGACAGCCACTGAGTGCACGGCAGAGAATTTGGTGGTGGGCAGCAGCTCGGTGACGCCCAGGCTGAGGATGGGCTGGGCATGGGCCTGCAGCTCAGTCAGCAGCCATGCCTCCAGGGCTGCCTTTGCTGCGGCACAGTCGTAGTCGCATGCCACGGTTGACGACGTGAACTTGACGCTGACGAGGTCGTGAAAGATAAGGTTACCGTTGATGATTTTGGGGTTGGCGATGATGGTGACCCTGGCGTCGTCCTGCTCGATTGGCTTGATGACTGCACGCATGCACACAGGACCCATCAGCAGAGTCAAGGGCAAGTGGTGAGTGAGCCGGTGGTTGCATGACGCTGTTGGTGAAGCGGTGCCAGCTGCCTCTGCTGCTGGCGCAAGCTGCAGTTGCCATGAAATGCTCAAAATCACACCTGCTGCATTTCTCCGCCCCTTGCTAGCCGGGCATCAGTGCCCGTGGGACAACTGATAATGTGCATGCATGCATGGGAACAGCAGGCGTGATGAAATGATGATGCAGGGCATGATGCTGTTGTGTGCTGACGATTGGCACTGCTGGCCCGCTCAGCTGCTGGTACCAAAGCACTACAGGCACTACCACCATACACCGGAAGCATGCTTGTGTTGATTGCATCCTTGTGACGCCAATTCACACCATTCGCCACACTCACTCCAGTCGTTGAAGCCGGGGAACGCTTTTGTGGGATAGTAGGCCATGAACTCGGGGTCAGCGGAGTCAAAGAGGAACTGCCACTGCACCTGGTCTCCACCTGCCGTGCTGCCCAGGATCGTGGTGTGAGGCTTCATGTCGCGAACATAGCGGTGGCCTGCACGATAAACGTACATGCATGCATGCACAAGGCAGTCAGCAAGGCGATCGCAAATTAAATGCACACACACCTGGTGAAAGCAGGCACATGAGCAGCGCGTGAGTGGCAGCGGGCAGTCACGAGGATTCTACTGCCAAGCCTGACCCACGGTGTGATCATGTCTCGGGCGCGAAATACAGCAGGTGTGCCTTTGGAAGTGGTTTACTCATGATGTCCATGACAGGCATGGCCTATATATACCGTGTAGCGTATGCAGACACGCATGCATGCATGCAACTCTCTGCTGGCCTCTCTACCTTTGTTTGCATTGGGGACAACGTCGTCTCGTGGGATGTCAAACGGCTTCTTGATGGTGGTGCCGTTCGCGTCAAAAAACTGCAGATAGCTCTGCTGGTCTGTGCCCCTGTCCTTGGCAGTCCAGGGGTCTGCGGCTGTGGGAGCAGGATAGTTGTTCAGGCTCATAAACAAGGCCGTGTTGATGGCGGCGTTACCGGGATACAGGTCTGCTGAATATGAGGCCACCACGTAACTGAATTTGATGGTGGAGGGTGTCAGGGAGAGGGTGACGCCTGCAATGGTGCTCGGGGACAGCTTGACGTCGGCGGCATTAGGGATGAAGACGTTCGGGAAGCACTTTGCGGTGGGGCTGACGGTGGCCTTGACGGTGAACGGCCCGGAGCTGACGTCAGCGTCGTTGGAGGTGTACGTCCACTTGATGAGGTGCTTGCCGTACGTCTCTGGTGTCTGGGTCATGGCCGCCTGAGGTACATTGGGCTGGGGCGCGTTGAATTTGTCGAAGACGCTGAAGGTCACGTCTGAAGCATGGACAACGCGCAACGGCATACCCGAACGAGGCATGTGTCAGGCGTGGGCGGGTGGGCACAGTAAGAAATGTGTGGTGTGCATGAATCCGCACGCTGCCATGGTGCGACAGAAGCGCACAGCATACATGGCCTTCTACCGCGCAACATACATGCGCTGTATGTTCACCGAAGTTTGCAGTGTTTCATCACCGCTGGTGCACCTCAGGTTGCCGTATGCATGCTGAATGCTGGCGGTGCAGTCCAACTGAACCCTATCTGCACCCAGCGTCAGGGCACACTATCGGGTTGTTCTGCCAGACACGCTCATACCTGAGAGCTTCAAGCCAGGGCAGTTGACGACAACCATTTGTCCATAGACCTTGCTGACCAGGTCTGCTGTGCCGCCCGTGCCGCCAGTACCGCCGTCGCCACCGGCGAGCAGGGTCAGCTGGCGAATGGCAGCGCAGTGCTGTGCCAGGGCTGCCAGCGCAACCAGAAAGCACAGAGACTTCTGTCTGGGCAACATGTCGGAGCTGTGTGTGGGCTGGGCCACCTAGTGCAAGCGGGTTGAGCGAGGGCAGTTAACGTTTGCGAGCAGCAGTAGTGCAAGCCAGAAGGGTGAAGGATGAAGCAGCAGGGTGGGTCTGAGAGTTCTGAACCTTGTGTCCGTTGGTGAACCTGGCATATGTCTATATACTTTGTTCATGAAGCCAGCAGTCCCTATCCTACAGGGTCCCCTAGCGGTTGTTGCTTCTGCCATGCACCTGTGAACTCATGGCACATGGCCTTGGCCAGCTGCCCCACACCTTCTCGAAGGCCGGCCCCGAAGCAACCTTTCACACTAACCGCTGTTGAACCTACAGGCATCACACCTACTTACTTGCAGCAAGAATTACCCACGCAAGGCAGGAGCATACGTATACGTAGATGCAGTGCACTGCTGCACATCCATGTCACAGCGAATGAACAGCAAAAAGACTGTCAGCGCTGCAATAGTAAGACCGGCAAACAGGCACAGATACACTTTTATCAAGACGGTGTTATTCATAAAGGCACTGTATACCTGGAAAAGCTAGGATAGCCAGCCAAGCGAACACATGTTAACGTAACTACCGTGCCCATACGTGTATATACGTACGGTAGGTAGTCTGAATGAAGCTTTCGTAGTGGACATGGCGCTAAACTGGTATCAGTAGTCATGAGGCACGCTTCGAGCAATAAAGTTTTAAAGCTGTACTGTCAGCAGACAGTCACGGCACGTGACGTAAAACTCAGTGTCACACGTGTCCTGCTGGATGGCGATTGGAACCCTACCTGGCACAGTATTAGGCTGCATGACACATCTTGCAGAAGATATATAGCATTGCAGTTCAAGAATTAGTAAAGCAGCGCTAAAATCTGCCACCCACATCCTGTGCAAACACTTTCCCAACGTGAGGGTTACAGCTCACTCATCACCTTCCTTCCACGACCTGTCCAGCCATTTGTGGATACTAATCATACACGTATTCAAGCGTGGTCTTGGATATGGCGTCAAGATAAAACGGTTCAAGGTGCCACTTGAGGCTTGCCCAACCAGCTGCACATGTATGCGTAAACGCACTTGTCATGTCGCAAGCAAACAACCCACGCATACAACAACACAACCAGGCCAAAGAAGCTAGGAGTATTTGTCCATGTCCAACCGAAAGCAACATTGCTGTTGCTGTGCTTTGTCAGGTAAAGGTGATACCTTGTGGTTTCGCCCTTGGTTTCGCCTAGCACCACCACTGGCTGTGCCCAGCTCAAATCCTGGCACTGGGAACAGCCAGATGCGTGTTTCGGAGGTCGGAATCACCATTTCAGGGCTACATTCAGGCTGCTAACCTGCGGCCCGGTCGGTCTGACGCGGAATTCCTTCAGAACATTCATTCAGGACCGTCTGGCACCCTATCCGCGTAAGTGGACGGATGCGAGTTCACCAGAAATTGTCGTATGATATCGCTACAGTTCAAAATGCATGCTGCGGTTCGGGTTGCCAAGCGCCTCTTTCAGTTGCACATGATGGGCAGTTGTGGGGCAGCTGCACCAACAGCAGGCACCTCAAGGTATTGGACAGGTGGCCCCGCACCAGCTGCACGGACACACTGGTGGAACTCATTGCACATATGTATTCCGCTTTTGCCTTAAGATTTACACAGAGAAGCAGAGCTTTGCCACATAACACACGCACAAACAACAACTTGACAAAGCACTCACCCGTTTTTGCTTCTCCTGCGCTTCCGCCAATACCGTAGAGAAAAACAAGCAATGACCATGTTGTCTCTTACCATGCGCTGCTTGATGGTGGCAGCTGCACTGGCGTTTCTACTTGCATCTCACTCTCAGCCCTGCGACGCCATTCGCGCACTTGCCACACTCGGTGGAGACATAGTCACAAAGGCCAAGATTCAATTTACTGTGGTTAATTGCCCTGCCTTGAAAGCTTCAGGTATTGTTGGTTTGTGTGCTGTCTGTGGTTGCAGTTGCAAGCAACCACCGACCTGTCGGGATGTGGACCTTCACTCTTCAAACTGTATAGTGTATGGCGAGTGCCGCACCCATACAGTCAGCATATTTTGTCGTTCTGTCAACGTCTTGTGTTGCTGTGTCGCCCTTTGTTTGCAGACGTGGTAATCAGCGTCAAAAACACACTCGGCGAGGTCCAACTCAACGTACCTACTGCGACCGCAACCCGTTCAGCTCTTAGCTACGGCAAGTTCGTCTTGGTCTTCACATACACCTCGAATGAGGCGGATCCTTCCTCTGGGCCTTTCACCTTTACGCCCACCATCAAGGCCGGCGTCCAGTGCTTTGCCGACGCTGCCAACCCTGCCTGGGCCAAAGTGTCCCCAAGCAGCATTTCAGGCGTCAACCTGGTGCTCAACCCTCAAACGAAAAATTTCAGCTATTCAGTGTGGTCAGATGTTGCGGCCGTATACCCAGCCAACGCCGGCGCCCTCAACACACCTCTGTACATATACCTAAACAACTACGACCCCGTCACCGCTCCCAGCGGGCTGGCCTATCAGACCAGCTTTCTGGGCTTCTACCCCGAACCCAACAAGGAATTCAGTGCTGCAAACGCGAAGAGCCCCCTCACCATCCCGGTCAACAACATTGCTGGAGGTTGGTCCATGCAAAATCAGCGGCACGACGCAGCAATGCACTGTTGGGGGTGAACCTGGTCATGCGTCCTCCCCCAAAGCCCAACATCCAGCCAGGCTGATCCATGATGTGTAGTGTTCAGCGTGACAGTCATGCAACAGCGCAGCGTGCATGCCCATTTCACTCTGTGTTCGTTGCTGCTGGTCGTTCGTCACGCCGCTCATCCGTTCATCTGGCTGACTGCTTTCGATGCATGCCGTTTGCGTGCCCTGCGCAGGCTATCGGTTTGTGCGTGACATGCGCTGGCAAACCACCACCCTTGGTAGCACACCCTACACTGCAGACCAGCTTCAGTGGGTGTTCAACATGGACTCGGCTGACCCCGAGTTCATGGTCATTGCTGGCGGCGCCCCAAGTAAGTAGTGCGGGTCCACCCGGTGTGAGGGCGGCGGCAATGCCGCCATTCCAGTCGTGCATGCAGCCATGCACCCAACCTGGGCTGTCCCGCAAACACGGCGGCATGCATGCAACAGAAAAAAACAACGACGTGGCCGCATAGCCGCCGCATGGGTGCAACACAGGCGCAAGCAGCACATTCATGAACCCTGCATGCCCACACAACACGCATGCAGCTTATCACTCCCATGCATGCAGCTTCATACCCATGCATGCAGCGCACCGTGCCGACACGTCGGCATGCACTGACTGATCATGCGTCCGTACATCGTTCCAACTTCCAACGCTTTGCCTATGCATGCAGACATTGAATTCGATGGCGCGGTCATCACTGTCAACGCCAACCCCAAGGTCATCGGTGGAGCATACCCTATGTTTGGATTGGACGTCACCAGTGTGACGCTGACAACGACCTCGTCTTGCGACACCGCATGCACATCGATGAAGACCTTTATGGAGCAGTCTGTGATGGCAGCGCTCACTGCCACCTCCCCAATGACCATGCACAAAAACCTGTTGTTCCTACTGGGCAAGGCCAAGTACACCACGATCACCTCTGTTGCTGTGCACGATGGCCAGCTGTTGGTGGTGGGCGTATGATTGTCCCATGCATCTACACCAAGTGCATGGCAGAGCAAGGCAATAAACACAAGTGCGCTACCGTACTGCACATCGTCAGCAGATGGCTGCCAACCCACATTGTTCTGCCTGGAGGCCACAACTGTGCCCGATATTAGCACTATGCAAGCGCTGCATCTACGTACGGCGCCTACCTGCACTCTATCTGGCCAGCGCTTGCCAGTCACATCTTGAGCCACGCAGGGCTGACTGCACTGCGGCCGGTGAACCGATTGAAGGCAGGAAGCCAGTCATTTACGGCCTGACATTCATCACATTGCCAACACCATCAGCAACACCATGGTGGCTCTGATTCGAGTCCTGCATGGATGGCATGGCGTGAACGCGTTCCTGTTGCATTCCATGCCCCGTCCTGTACCTGCATTGCACACACACTGTATTCCTGCTGGTTGCTGCGGCCTATTCCAGAGAATCAAGGTGCAATAACAGGTACACAGGGCACATGCAGGCTGCGCACAGGCACTTCCACCCATCCCTCGTGTCTGCACCTATGCTGCCTACTCGCGCATCCATCATGCCGCCTGCATGAGTGTGCTGTGACGTTACATGCGTGTGCAATGCCTGTGCAGAAGCCTGTAACCGAATGGTTTGGTGAATGCCTGCTCGCTGTGCAGTGCGTGCATGGCTGTGCAGCTGTGTGAATGTGTTTGGCTAGCATGGGGGCAGGACAAGGGTATGCAATACAAAGTTGCCATGAATGCACTGAGCACGTAAGCAAGGGGTCAGCGCAAGCAAGCACGGTCGGGGCATAGGCTCGCGCTACAGTCAGACAGGCACTGCAAGCGGGGCACGTAGTCCGCACAACAATGCAGCTCAGCAAGCAAAATCGCAGAGGCACGCTACCGCTGCTGGCCGAATTATCATGGTGTTAGGCAGCATCAGAGCGTTTCGGCCAACCGGCCCATGGCCCCCCCAGATGGGGACCAGGAGGCCAAAAGAGGCTCACCAAACTAGGCATAGGGAGTGCCGGCGGAACGCAAGCATTCAGCGCGGCGCAGCAGATTATTATCGTCGGCGGTTCATGCACAGGGGGCCACGCACGGCCGCTGATCCGTTTGGGCGGTGGCGGACAGCCACGCATGCGGGAACATTCGCGCGCAGCCAGTGGGGCCGCTGAATGAGCCGCAGCCCTGCGCTTTAAAAACACTCTCGCCTTCCCATCGCGAATGCATGATCCTCCATACAATGACGCTGAGTCACTGCACCCGGTATGCGTGACGGTATCCCTTGGGTGTGCATGCTGCATCGGGTGTGCAGTAGTAAAGAATGTGAGGATGGCGGCTGCATCATCAATGTGATATGCTAGGCTAGACAGAGGGTGCATGCAGCCCGCTGTCCATCATGGTCAACGCTTAAAACACGCCTGCCCTCCATGCCAACAGCAACAGCAGCGGCTACAGGACAGGCATTACGAGTGATGAATGGCATACAGAATGGCATGCTATTGCTGCTGGGAACATATGTATTATGTTCCCAGGAGGCCGGGAGGAGGTGGGGGAGGGCCACGCACACCGATTGGCTGTGTGCCGGTCGTTTGAGGTGACAGTTTCATCTGTATTTAGACGCATGAATCAAGGCCTTGCATGCAAGAAGTAAACGGTGCAGACCGGCTCCCAAACAGGCTCCCAGACCGGCTCCCAGACAATATGTTGCATTGGAGAGTGCCATACGAAGCGCTTATGCATGCGCCGCGCACGCTTGGCCAGCATGCCAAATGTGCCGTGTGTGCTCGTTATGTTGAAACGCCGAGTACACCATATGCTGCATCTCGAGCACCTGTTCTGTTGCGCTTCCCTTCCCCTCCCCGCACAACCTCATACCATGACGCATGCCGCGTACTAAATCTGTGCCGTCCCAATGCCAAAGCGCATCATTGGTCCTTCTTGTTGTCGGCGTGCTCCTGAAATGTAGGACAGCATGCACGGACAACCGTCAGCAGGACTAGCAGGACTGTGTGGTTGACCACGAGACACACTTCAGGGGTTGTCGCCCGTATATGCCAACTGCTGAACTTGGAGCCGAACAACGGGAAAGGTTTTACATACCAGGCATTGTGCAAACAACAACCAACACAGCTGCAACGTTAAGGCATGCCTGCTGCCTGACTCTGCTGTGTGCGAACGGTACTGATGGCCAGCCCTCGGCGCTGCAGCCCACGTGTACAACGGCTGCACCGATTGCCGAAGGCTGCTCGGGCAAGAACCTTGTGCCCACGACACATGGCTTTCCCAGCCCTTGCACTTCGTCAAACTGTTGAAAACCCTGCCTTGCCTCATTGCCCCTGTCTGCCTAGTTACAGCAACTCTCCAGGTGTGAGAAGACATGAAGCCCTGGCAGCAAGATGCACCCCACAGAATATACGCACCTCCAGGACACCAGTGTAAGGCACAGCCGGCTTGCACCGTTGCTTCATGCCCTGTACCTTGTTGTCCGCAGGGTGCTGCTGGTTCTGTCCTCGGTCATGTTGAACCTCAGAGTCTGCAGAGTGGCATGAGCAAACCAACTATGCACACATAAGCGACAAACACACGTGCATACGTGCATGTGCGTGCCTGCAGGTTGCACACATGGAAACCTGTTCAGCTTACCGTCACCGTCCAACGTTTCAGGATATGTGCACCAGGTGGATTGCAGTTCATTAAGAATTTCAAGGGTAACGCCTCTATAGTTGCCATCCCTTGGCTCCGCTCGTAGCACATCCCGCACTTGCTGCATTTTCAGCTCCACCAGAGGGATCATGTCAGGTTGAGAACCTGGACAGGACAGGACAGGACAGTGCATAAGGCAAAATCCTTGGACAAGGCAAGGCTCTTTAAGTAACTTGCTTCAACTTGCTGAAGTGCAAGCATAGCACGAAGGTATGCGATGGGACTGCAGACTGTAGACCTTAACCTTCAAGTTATGGTGCAGACCAAAGTCCAAGCCCAGTTGAATCCTTACCAGCTTTGTTAACGAAAGCGATGAAACGTCTTCTCCACAGCTCGTGCAATTGCTGTATGACCCCCAGAGCTGAGTCCTTAACGTGACCCTGTGTAAAATGTGGCAGCCTCGGGACTCCTGTTTCAAATGTCTCAATCCACTTCTCTGTCTCTTCTAGCATCTCCCACGACTCCCAGGACATTCTTGCTTGTTCCGCCGTAGAAAGTGACAGACAGGAGCGGGAGTGCGCGTAAACACTGTTTGGCTGGCCCTGCCACTAATTAGGGTAAAGCAGGTGGCAGAATGGGTGGTAGACTGACACTTAGCAGCCCCACGACAGACCCCGATGGTAATAAGGCAAACCAGCAGGTAACGTCCGGCCCCATTCAGTGTTCTTGCGTTCTGCGTAAGCCTTCACAGCAGCTTGGCCTTGAAATTTGTGTACCCACTGAGCTTTGTATTTAACAAACATCCTTAAGTTGACAAGGCTAGGGCCACAATCACATGTTGAGCGTTGGATACGCATGATGCACCCATGCAATGCTCACATGTTCAGACGTGTGACGCCAGTATTGTACAGACAATACTTGGAGAGTGTGACCAAGTAGCTCAACGTCTTACGAGTTACGGTCAGACATCCCTTTTCAGGTAAGTTGCGAACCTGGTTTTGGAACCCTCCGTACGCCTTGTAACACTGTATGTTGCACGGTTGTAAAGTGGTGTCTTAGCACTCAAATGTGCTTCGTGCGCAGCTGGCTGAAACCTGACAGTCAGTCGGGGATGCGGTTACCGCAACGCATATGCAACGCATACGCATACGCGTGCCAGTGTGCCACCCACCACACAGGTGTTGCATGCACGCACGCAGCTGCGTAACGCAATGCGCCTGCCTACATCACTCCGATGGTCTAGGATTGCATCGCACTGCCATGGGTGGAAGGGTTGGTGGTTGCACTTTCGGAAGCCCCCCATGCCTTGGAGAGTTGGTTGGTATTGCGGTATCTATGCGCATCCGGGTGCCCATTCGCACCATGTTGCAGGTTCGCTAGCGCCCTGCATGTGACAGCGTATGTGACTATGTGGCATCACGGGTCGCAGGCATCCAGTCCGACCAAGGTCAATCCGATCTAGCCATAACCTCTCCCACCCTCACATGGCCAGCGCTGCAGTCTCAGGCCCTAGTCGCTGTGGTGCTGAGGCAGCGCGACACCAGAACCTGACCTGACAGGATCAAGAGGCAGGGGCGATCCGCGGCAACACGGTGACGAGGGGACGGCCTTTGCAGCAGCCAATCACTAGACGTGGCACGATGCATTTCAGCCGTACCACATTCATGTCGGTTGGTGCATGAGTCATGGCATGATGATGGGTTTCGGCCTGCAGGTAGTGGTTACACTGTGGAGGCTAGTCACTGGGCAGCGACACCCTAGGTGGCACAACGCTTGGAAGCCGAGGAGCTGATTTCCCTACGTGCGCGCTGCCATGTGGAGGCGCAACACCGCCAGGCTCGAGCGGCGATTCGCTGCTCGGCAGCAATCTGCTCTCGAGAAAAACAGCATCAGTGTTGTTGTTGGTGCCAAAGCATATTTCATATTGGCCGTGCAAGACGCGTAAATGCCATCATGGATCCGGAGCACGGTGCTGTCACCACCAGTACAACGTGATCAATGCAAAAGCCCTGGCCGTACTAGCCCAGCATAGCGGCTGAACGGCAGGCCATGGGCAGATTGACACCGACATGCGGCACGCATGGAAGCCGACATCGGCAGCATGTGGACTGCCCCCCCATACAATGCCTTCAAATGTAGGGCCCTTGCTGCTTGGATCATCCGGAACACCGTGCAAGCGCATCTGGAGGGAGCATAGGCCATCGCGCAGGTTCGCTCTTGGCTGTAATGCCAATCAAGCGCGTGTGTGGGAATGCCGGGGCAGGCAAGGCCCCGGAAGGGAGGTGGGTGAAGGGGAAAGGATGGGCGCATGCTGGAGTACACCACAAGGCCACGCGGTGGGTGCTGTGAGCCAGTGAGAAGGCGAAGGGGGAGGGCAGCGGACTAAATAATGTACACCGAGAGCTAGTTGACTGAGTAACGACAGGTGTGTTGAGCGCGTGGAAGGTGAGGAGAGTGCAGTAAGTGTGTAGCGGGAATATCCCCATCCTGGTGCACTCATCCCATACAAGCAGCGTGAAGCCTGCATTCACATGCACCCCTGCCTGTGCACTGCGCTTACAGGAGGTGCGCAGTAAACGAAATCTCAAGCATGCGTCCCTACGTACCGACATCGCTTCGGCGCGAGATCACTGCAGCCGGAAATAAAGACGACATCAAGGAGCAACCCCACGCAACAATCCCCCTCTGTCGCAAGCGCAAAACACACACCAGCGCTCAGCCATAATACTGCTAGACTGCTACTAACAAACCCTCTGCTCTGCTGCTGGATCGCTGAACGCCGCTGACACACGCTGCCAGCGCACCAGCATGTGCCATGGCGGACATCTGCATCTGCCAGTTGCCAACGAGCCTGCCCACGCCGAAAACGGTAGCCATGTGCTCACGCCGCGTGGCAGGCGTGCCGACAGCCATGTCTGCTGCGTCCTGCGCTAGGCTGCTACTGGCTCGCGGTGTCCAGCGCCCTGAGCTGCGCGGTGAGCGACTCGACCTCTGCCGCGAGCGTGTCCAGCACTTTGGGGTCCTCTGCAAGGCGCTTGGCGAGCGGCTCGCGTATCTTCGCCGCCTTCTCAACGTCCTTGCGGGCCTTGTCCTTGGCCTGTGGCGGTACAAAGAGTGAGCAGCGCAATCAACTAACGGGAGCGTTGAATGAGAGGATGACGCACACGCAAAACAGGAGCGAGACGCCTGCGGATGAAGATAACGAGCATGGGGAGAAGGAGGAAGCGCTTGCCTCGTCATTCTCATCCCCCAATGTCCAAGGCTGTGAACTGCATACCGGTCGCTCGCTCACCTTGCCCTCTAGCTCCACCCCTTCCTTGTCATGCGTGGGTTCCCCCGCCTCGTTGAAGCGGTACTTGTCAGCAAGCGCCTCCTGCGGTCAGTCCATACACAGGCCCATCATGCACTCGTGAACTCATTTAAAAGAAAGACGCGCGTGGTGCACGTGGAGAGAACCTAGAGAACAGCGTGCTTCCATGGGGAGGGCAGGGCCTGGCCTGTAGCATGTCTGCATGTGGGGTACGTGCGCACTACAGCCATACGATTAAGCAGTACAGCGGCACGGCGAAAGGTGTTCACCGCTATGCTGGGCAGCGCCGCAATGGTCGCCAGCTTCTCGCGGTCCCGGCTCACGCGCTCCACCGCGGCCTCAAGCTTCTTGCGCGCCGCGGCGGCGGCGGCGGCGGCGCGCTCCGCCTGCTCCGCACGCAGCGCTGCAGGGTCGTCCAGCTTCCACACCGCCTTGCCTGCGCCATGCACATGCACACAATGCATTATCCAGACCGGCGGCAGGGATCAGATGTAGCAAGGACAAGGGAAACAGCCGGGATCATCCGGAGCAGGCATCCCATCCGGCCGGAATTCACAGGATGGCTGCATGACGGAATGCCGACGCATCACTCAGCATCCGGCAGAGGCAGGTACGCCGGAAAGGGCGATCAGCGTGCGGCGGCAAGCGGAGGGCAGGTCGGCAGGTTGGTTCCACACCACACCGGTGTGCATGAATGTGCAAATGGTGCGAGGAGAAGCGCTGTTGCAGGTTGTGGATGGGAACGGCTTAAGAGGAGCCATGGTGTTGTCTTTCCCTGTATGGCACGAAGCAACTAGCGAGATTCAGCTTCGCTGACAAGCTGGAACGATGCAGGACAAGCGCTTGCACCTCCTCGCCATCAGCAATCACTGGCTTGATTACTCACCGTCGGGCTTGTCCTCCAGCCGCACCCCCAGCTCCACCAGCGTGGTGTCGCGCACGCGGTCGCACGCGGCCAGCAGCTCGCGGGGCTCCGCCTTGGCCTTCGTCAACCCACGCACCTGCCCACCACACGCACGTGTACAGTAGCAGCATGATCCACACTCAGTACACAGGCAAGTACGTAATGCAATGACCGAGCACCGCATACAATTTTTGAATTATACAAGCAGCATAGCAGCAGGCGCACAAGCGTGCAGGCCCAGGTCGTGCACCCTGCTGCAGCACAGGAGGGACACCCCGCCTTGCAAACAACACCTCGTCTGCACCCTCTCCCCTTAAAACCCGATAAATGCGTAGGCGGCGTTGTTGGTGCTGCGTGTGTTCGGCCCCACATGGCCGGATTGCATGCGGTTGCATGCACAGCAGAACAGGTGGTGCACTACATCATCCATCCGCACGGTGCGGCGCTGTGGCTCTCATTAATTGCTACGCCACACATGCGCACCTCGTCCCTGAACGCTGCAAAGGCGTCCAGATAGCCCGCGATGACCGCCGCTGATTGCCCGGACCCGGCAGCCGCGTCACCAAACCCGGGCCTGAGGGCAGCCACGATCAGCCACACAGCCACGCAAGCACACACCACGATGCAAACAGTTCAGGGGAAGGGCAGGGGGGTGGGGCGAGTGTGGCAGGGCAGGTGGACCAAGTTGCCGCAGCTTCCGCAGCCTGGGGACGGCGTTGGCCTCTGACCTATATCAGGAGGCACGCCCAACAGTCCAACCGTGCTTTGAGCAGACATGCATGTGCAACCACATACATGGGCATGTACAGAGGGCAGGCATGCACGTGTGTGCCCAGCAGGCTTTCCACTGACACCCTCACTGGTTGCACCATGCATCGGCTGCATGTTGGTGCTGGGGCTTGGGTGGTGCCCCGGCGCTCACCTGTCAGCCGGTGACTCCACCACGCCCATCACCGCCAGGATGCGCGTCACGTAGCTCGCAGCCTTCCGCAGCAGCAGCGGCTGCAGCTGCGTCGCCCCGGGTTTCTGCACGTCGCAGAAGAGGAGCACATTCATAGGTGGTGTGTTCATGGATAGTTCCAGGATAGAACAATAAGGTCTGGAAACACAAAACGCTCAATGCTACACTACTGTACCCAAGCACTTGAGTGGCACTGAATATGACCCCTTCGCCGTCCTCCATTTACCACCATTGGCAGGAAGGCGGGCCTCTGTCAGCTACCATGATGTAATTGACAACAACCACACCCGCGACATACACCCTGGCCTCGAAGCAGTGCGTTGGAAGGGTGCGTACGCTCCCCGTCAGCGCCTTGATCCACGCGTGTGTTGGGCGCACCAGCGGACCTACCTCTTTCTTGGCGAGGTACAGGTTGGTCTGCTTGATGAGGTCCAGCAGCGCCTCCAGCGCGCCCGCGGTGTTGAGGTTGTCGCACAGCGCCTCGTGCACCGCACGCTGGCAGCCCAGCACCGCGTTGGACAGCTCCACCTCGTCAGCCTGTGAGGGGGCAGGCAGGCAGGCGGCACAGCAGGCAGGCGGTGGGGGGACGACTCAGCAGACAGGCGTTGGCAGAACGGCCCGCGAGGGCAACCCCACATAGGCAGCACGACGCGTCAACTTGCGGCCATGTCAGGTTGGGTGTGGGGACGACAGAAGGCCGCATGTGAGGGTGCCGTGCACATCAAGCAGCAGGCTGCATAGTGTGGAGGAGGCAACGCACCCGGACTCTTCCTAGCACAATGGCACTGGTCAAGTGTGCGGCAACCAAGTACTGCACACCCCGCACCATTGCACCTGCCCCCCAGCATCACTGGCACCCCAAGCATAGGAGTGCAGATATGCGGAATGTGCTGGCCGCTGCACTGACCTTCCATGCAGCGTATGTGCTGGACTGGTCGATGCTGCGGGTGGCAGCGTCCACGTTCTGGAAGAAGTTTTTGATCGTGGCCTCGCGTTGGCTCATTTCCGTGCGTGTCTGCTCGCCGTACATGATGCCCCTGGTGGCAGCAGCAACGAGCAGACACAAGGCGGATCATGGAGACACCGTTGTCCGACCTAGACTTGTAGCCTGATAAATGATTGAGTATGTTGTGAGACGGTGGCAGACTGGCAGGTGAAATTGATCAAGCAGATGCCTTGTCCGATGGGTAGGCGTCTATGGAAGACGGCGTGAGGCATGCACCTGATGGCAAATGCTTTGCTCTTTGCTGGGTGCAAAACTGACAGGCGCTGCCTGCCAAACGTAACAGGCCCACCCCCACACGCGTACGCATCTATATGGCAAGCAGCGAACGCACGCAAGAACGCCTTGTCACACCCTCCACGCACTCAAACTGGCACCGATGAGCGCAACGTAGACAAGCAAGCAACTGCCTGTGGGCTCAAATGCAGGGGGGAGTGGTTGTTGTACCGGCGGGCGCGACAAAACACCTACTTGTGCCATGGCTGCGACGCGAACATCAGCCGTAGTTGCCGTGGCGTGTACGCTGCAAGCGCCTCCCTGGAGTGGTACGCACCAGACGCCGCAAAGGCAAGTCGACCGGTCAGCAACAGGCACAGGCACAAACTGGACACACCATACTGGTCAGCCGAAACACCGTGAGGAAGTGATACTAGCAGCCATGTGAGGTCGTGTGTGTTGGTGCATTGTAGGCCCCGCAACCAGCCGGTGCATGAGATGCATGCACAAGGTGCATGAGGGACAGTTGGAGTCGTGCACGTTCGTCGCACGTTCCGGGCTTGCTCGCTTACTTGATTGTGATGAAGTTCTTGAGGCTCTTGCTCATCTTGAGCCCCTCAATGCTGAGGTGGCCCGAGTGGAGGAAGTAGTTCACCCACTGCTTGCAGCCACTGCAGGGTTGACAGCACAACACGAGCAGGCATAACACAAAACCCTGAAAGCAGCTGCAACAGGGTCTGGCAATGATAAACATGATTTTACTTCAAGCCATGCTCTGCACCTGACATTTATGGCAGTGCAAACTGGTAGGTGTGGTGCTCTTGCCACCGCCGCTGCCGTTCCACAGCTGTGCTGACCATGATGTAAAACTGCAGGCAGCTCCTTGCACTCACACCTTAACAGCCCAAAGCGGACAGCTACACATGCATAGCAACCGCAAGCTCAAGCCTTGCGGATGGTGGTATCTCCCTGCAAGACCGCTTTCAGGCCTCTTCCGCAAGTAGGCTGTGCTGGACCCTTTTGGCATAGCTGCGTGTCCAGCCCCGGCAAACACCACCACCCTCTCCATCACCACCACCACGATCGCCAGCGAAAACGAGGACGAGACGTCTTGTCCGGCCCCGGCAAACACCACCACGCCCTCCATCACCACCACCAAGGTCGCCAGCGCAAACGAGCACGAGCACGAGCAGTGACACAATGCATAAGGCGTCGAGGCCGGCACCGCGCCACTCACTCGCAGTGGTAGTATGCCTCCGCCTGCGCCAGCTCGTTGTCGTGGTGCGGGAAGCGCAGGTCCTCGCCGCCGCTGTGGATGTCCATCTTGGCGCCGATCACCGAGGACGCCATCGCGCTGCACTCAATGTGCCAGCCTGCGCCACCACCGCCACACGCCACCATATGCCACCACATGCACAATAGCACACACGCGCAGCAGCACACACATCGTACATGTTGTGCGGAGCAAGAGGTCGTACGGTCTCAGCCCGCAGTGCAGTTACCACAGTGTTGCACAGCAAGCTCGACAAGCCGTCGTAAAAACACAACAATCAGGCCGTCAGGACGCGTAATGCAGTCCTGCTCGCATCTGAGTGCAGCTGCTACACGCATGGACGTTCAAGCGTCCCCCTGCAACTTATGTTTCTCTCCACCGCTTTCACGCATGTAAATGCACTGGGCACCCCTTGCTGGCGCTCACCCGGCCGCCCCTTGCCCCATGGCGAGTCCCACGTTGGCTCTCCCGGCTTGGCGGCTTTCCACAGCGCAAAGTCCGTGGGGCTGCGCTTCTCACTGGTTGTGAAGTCCGCCTCACCCTCGCATGCCAGCGCCGCGCTGCCAACCGCCCACGGCTTCAGCTTGCCGTATGTATGCCCGTGAGCCCTACACGTCCACATAGCGCAGGAGGGCGCGAGATGATTGCATGCACGTTCCCGCCAAGCAGGAGACACGACTTCAACATGGCGGCTGTTCCAGCGCCAAGCAGCGCATGGCGCAGCGGGTGATGCAATCAGGTGTTCAATCTTGCAACCTTGGGCTAGAGGAATGCGCCCATCGGTACTGCATGCTGCCGTTGGGAGTGCTGCAAGGTTTCAAGCCTGAAAAGTGCATCATAAGTTGGTAACTCATGGTGCACAACTGTGCGGACACACGTCCCGACAGGCAACTTGAGTGGTTGACCCCCTAAAACAAGGGAAAGGAACCAGGCAAGGTCCTCGTCGTTTCAACCAGAGGTGGCATCCGAGACTCCATGATCACTTTGGATCATCGTGGTTTGATGTATAACAGCATAATGATCTTGCAGTTCAGTATTATTGAATCACTCTCAAGGGCAGCCCTCACCGGCTTACCTGAACTTGACCGTATCAAAGTACACCGAGCCGTTGGACGCGTACGCCAACCCGTTGTCGATAATCCGCTGCACATACTCAACGATTTCCTGCAATGTGCACGCAATCCCCAAGTGGCATTGCACAGGTCAGCCAACGGACTGCACTACCTACAGACCTGCAGCAACACTGCTTCGCCCATTCGTGAAGCATACGACACGGCGATGCTGCCTGGACGCTGCAGGTCCAGCAACGCCTGCCAGGTTCAAGCATCTCGCGCGGCAGGCGGCAGGCAAGCAGCAGTCGCTCAGGTGCGACCTGACCCGCGCTGCGGCTGTAGCGCAAGGGGGTGCTACAGTACAAGGGCCACCTGCACTCAGCTCTCGACTGAGGCTCACCGTGATGTACTCTGAGACGCGTGTGAGGACGTCGGGCCGCCGGCAGCCCAACGCATCCAAGTCCTCAAAGAACTCCCGCTGCGCAAGCATGCACACCGTGCGGGGGCAGGGGTGATGGATTGACTAACATACATGGGCATTCGGGCGAGGCCAGGCAGACAGGGGTGCGGTGCCAAATCATGGAATCACGTCCACAGCTTGTGCACAAGCGCCTGCCGGCATGCCCGCTGGCATGATGGACTGGCGTGTCAGGGAGTGTGCAGATGCCAACGTCCGTCATCCCTGTGTCGTCCACCCATGTGAGAAGCAAGCAGAGCACTGCATTTTGCGTAGCATTCCATCAGCAGTGCAGACCAGAGAGTCGATTTGAGATTCCAGTCTTAAAGCATCCCCAGCCCTCCACCAGTACGCTGAAGATAAAATCCCCATTTACACGCATGTACTGAGATGTGTCCCGATGGCATCTGGGTCACACGCAACAGTGCGCCCAGTGCGTGCTCGGCCATACGCAGCCGGCCGCGCACCTCGTATCGCTCGGCGTGCGCCCTGAAGATGGAGGGGTCTGTGACAGCGGCGCCCTGCTCCCTGTCCAGCGCCTCCGCCACCCAATCCCCCGCAACGCCCAGCACAGCCTTGATCTGCTGGTCGGGCTTCTGGCCTGCGGTGCGCACGATATCAGTGCTTGTGTGCGATGCATGAAGGCATGGGTGAGACGCCGCGTCAGCATGTGGGGCCATACATTCACTCCCCCGCCGTGTGCACGACACACTCATATCGGGTACGGAAGCATCCGTCTGCGTGTGCAATCCCGGTCTGATAGGCCTTGGCCCTCTGTGCCTCGACATGCTAGCCGGGCGTGGAACAAGCAAGCACTGCCCACGCTTCTGCATGATGCATGGGGCGTGTCAGCGAAGGAAGCAAGGTGTGGGTTCTGCACGTGTGGTTCTGCACGGGCCCGCACAGGGCGCTCACCGGTTAGCGACAGTTCGCCCAGCGCCTTCAGTGCTGCCTCCACCTGCACCCGCTTATGCGCTTCTTGCTTAGCTGCGCCCTCCAGCTCCGTACGCCGGCGACTGTCGCAGCCATCAGTGGCAGTGGCGGCCACCTGCAAAGCACAAGGGTAGGTACTGCGTGCCGTAACAGGAGTTCGCGACTGGATAGTCTGGTGGGGTGGGGTGAGGTATGTGCAGGAGCGGGCGGGTGCAGCCTGTTGGGCGTGGGTGGGGGGGCAATGTTCAGCAGCGCAGCGTGGAGCTCCTACTTGGTATGTGACGCTGAATAGATGTGCGTGCGAAAAGTGATGGGCCACAGCGTGCACGCAGGCTCAAGCCAGCAGTGTATGCGACGCTGATGTCCCCTTGCTGGGCAACAGTGCAGCGCCTGTCCTTTGGCAAGCAGTACCAGGTCTGTGCGTGCGTGCACCGGGGTACAGTAACACTGCCTTGGTAGCAGAGCTTTGCATAAAGTGTACAAGAGCGTCGCTGCGAAGCGCCAGACAAAATGACTCAGGATCGGTAATTGTTGGACAGTGCACGTCACGCTTTTGAGCACCAACCTAGCCTTCACGCACCTGCTCCTCCACCTCCTGCACCTTCTTCGCTTGCTTAGCCTGTGCTGCCTGCAAGGACGACTCTGCGAACCTGAGCACCTGCGTTTGAGCGTTTGCAGGACAGACGGCTCAGAAAGCATGAAGGGCATGCAAGCCAGATAACAAGAGGAGAGTTTCATGGTGCGCTGGAGGCAACCATCCCAGGGTGCAGAGCTATGTGAAGGACAGGATGGGTGTGCAAGTGCAGTTTGGACACAGCTGGTGTGCAAGTTAACTTTGTCGGCCGCCTCACTGCGGCAGTGCAGCCGCAAGACTCCAGGTAGCACGGTCTTTGACCTCGAGACTGTCGTGAGTAGTGAGTACCGCACTTATTGTTGCGTATGCAGCAGCAGCGTGACCGCCTTGGGTTAAGAAGGTCCACCATTTGGTGCGTGGGCATTCGCCAAACTCAAGGTTTTGAGCGATCTGCTGAGCCGTGCACAGATATGCGTTGTACGCACACCATAGAAGCCGGGGCGGATTGGAGGCTGTGCCATTGTGCATTTCACTAACATCACGTAACTCGACAGACTGCCGCCAAACGTGTCTTGGCACAGTAAGAAGACCAACATGCTCAGTCACGGAGAGCTATGCAGGCAACACCACGAGGCAACACACTGGTTGAACGCACCTCTTCAGGCGTCCTTGCTGCTGCGGCGTATTGGTTCAGCAGGTAGTTTCGCCGCGCACGTAAGATGATTTTGTCGTCAACGTCCGTCACATTCATAACGAACAGAATATTGTACCCGAAGTAGTCCTCCAGCACTCTTCTGAGAATGTCAAATGTCACATAGTTGCGAGCGTGTCCCAGATGGGCACTGTCATATACAGTTGGACCGCAAGTGTACCAGGTGATTTGCTTGCTCGAGGCTCCGTTTGAGGGAACGAAAGGCACCTTCTCATCGAGCAAGCTATTGTACAGTACTAGCCCGGGCTGTTGTTCCCCTCCCTCAGGAGGGAACCATTCCCTGACGAGTTTTGGCGCTGCCATCAATGCGTGCGCACTGGTGCTCAGCTGCGCCGCCCACAGGCCTTGAGGTTGAGAGGCAGCTATAAGATATGGGGGAGAGGTTTCAAGTGCAAGGGTATTCCAAGGTTGAGGTAGATGGGGTTGCAAACTGCCAAGAGCAGCTGCAAGGGAGCGCGAGGATAGCAGGTGGCGGAAGAACAGAGGTGACCACAGGACGCCAAGCATGTAGGTCAGGGCCTGGTTCCTTAAAGACTGGCCCAGAGGCCTACAGGTGAAATACACGGAGCAGGAGGCAGGCGCTACCTTGAATGGTGAATTTGTGATGCAAAGGCGTGGATGTGTCGCTTGCGCAACGCACCGTAACTGCGAGATTTCCAAATTGGTGAGCTTTGCCGAAACGTGCATGCTTTGGGCGGTATCATAGTACTTCACATGTATCGGCCATGCCTATATCTATACGAGCCATGAAGAGCTGTGCTCGGGACGTGTCCTTGGAAACCCTCTTGATGCTGCCACAATTTCTTGCAAGGAAAGGACACGGACCGAAACCCTGTATACGGGTAAACATACCAACCGGGTACTTTCTTGTCTAAAGGGCAACTGATTGCCTGCCTGTTGTTGTTGAGAGGTGTGCGGACGTGAACCGCACGCTCAGTGCCACGCTTCGCAGAGTGCGTTCTGTGTCACGGTCATTGCTGACACAACTCAAGACATAAGACAAAGCATCATCATTGTGACATACGCTTGGTCATTCAAAGGTGTGCTGCATTACAGCAGCTGACATGTGGCTCCGAAACTGCATAAGGAAAAGGAGTCTGCCTCTTGCTTACGTCTGGCCTACACACCATGCTACCCCACAGCTGCAGAGAATTCTCGCTTAACACAGGTCTGCTACCTGCTGCAACGTTGCGCTGCAACGTATTGCCCAACTAAAACAGCGCATCACGGACTGACCTGAAGCTGACATCCAGACACACACCTGAAACGAACAATGTGCGGACAGGAAAGCACATGCTGAAAGTAGGTGGGTTCCCTTGAGATCGTCACAGTGCAGCAAGGTTGGCTTTTCCCACAAATATACGTGCGGAGCAGTACGCACCACACCGCCTGCATAGCGGATGGTGAGTCACCGCCGGTGACATCCGCACTGGTGGTGGCACTGGTGGGCAGCACACACGTGCTACACCAGACACCACTGCTGATGCACTGCAAGCTCCGGCTGCCCCAAAGCTGCGGGGCAGTGCCATACTGCCATGCACAACACGCCCCGGTCAACTTGTGACAGGCAATTTAGCAAGTACCTTGTGCGCAGCTGCAAGCCTGAAACTGCTCAGCGTGCATGTCTGCCTGTCTCCCTGCCTGGAGCTGAGCCCTCAAAACATGGCGAGGGCGCCAGGCGCGTCAGCGCATGGATGGAGGAGGGAGGAGGCAAGAGCCAAGCTTCACAGCAACGCGCTGCGCAAGCTGCATTTTACTCCCAGCGCTGAGGTGTGCATGCACCCGAATGGGCGCAGGGCTGCTGACATCGGTTCCCATTACAGCATGGTACTGCACGGTACGGTACGGTACTGCATACCAAACCTAAATGGCATGGGTAGAGTGGTACGTGACGCTTTGCAATTGACAAATGGGAAGTACAATGGCCTGCAGCACTCGCATCACACGCGTCTCGTTGGCCATATGTGGCGACAGTGCCGGTACACCACTGTTATTCACTGTGCAGGGTCTTGCAGCACAGATACAGAGATTGCGCCCTTGCGAGCGCCAAAAAACAATGTTACAAGGCGTCCCTCCCTCCAGTCAGGTGATCACACCCGTGTAAATGCGTGGAGATCGCTTGTCGTCACCATTCACGTCAGGTCAGTCATGTGGGGCTCGCAGTAAGGGTCACAGCAAGCGTCAACGTGTCAGCTGTGTATGTTCGTGTGCAGGATCAGTACTCCGGGTCACTTGTACACCTTCAACACGCCCGCCTGCGCCTGCCAGTCAGGGTCCGCACGCCCCCACAGCGCGACGCCCCCGCTGCGGCCCCGCGCGACGATGATGTCGTTGTCCGCGTACGCGTACACAAAGAACGGCAGCTTCTTGATATCCCTGCACAAGCAATCCATACGGTGATACAGCACCATGTTGTTGACGGTAGCTACTGCAGTATGGCCACCGCGTGGGGCATTACACCTACTGCCTGACGTGCCTCAGCAGCCAAGCGGGGACTCGCTGTGCGGCCTTGCATGCATATGCACACCAAACGTTCCCACCACGCTCCCGCGCACTGACCCACACCCCACACCCCACGCATGCTGGCACCCCTACCCACACACCTCCTGGCATCCGCACCACGCACATGCCTCAGCGCAAGCCTCAGACCCGCACGCAGGCTGACACCAAAGCACACAGAGTCGTCCTTGTCGTGTCATGTGTAAATGTGTTGCTCATGTACTATGTCGTATCAGGGTGGGTCGTGTCGGCCGAACGGCCCATGCTCCCCGTCAGACGAGACCCGGCAAGGCAGCACAGGTGGCTTTGCAGCCCGCACTGGCGTACCATGCAGTACGCAATGTGCAGTACGGGATGCGCAGTACGCAGTACGCAGTGCTCCCTTACTTGGAATCCCGCTGCTCCACAGGCAGGCTGTCCTTTTTGAGCGGGATGCTGAAGCGCCACGGCCCCAGCCCGATGTACATGGTGTCCACGTCAAAGTACAGGTTGCGCTGAGGAAGGAAGGAGAGAGAGCCACAGGGTGGTGCGGGTGGGGAAGCCATGCGAAAGCAGTAGCGGCAGGCGTCGTCAGAGAGCGGAGACAACAGCAGAACATTTGAGAACAGTAGCAGGGTCGGGGCCGTTTGCCACTCGCCCACAACACAACGAGTTCACACAGTCACAGTCAGGAAGAGGTTTTCGTGGGCCGCGCAGCATGATTGCTGCAGAAAGTGTGTGGTTGTGGAAGCGAGAGGACAGCGATGCGAGGGAGTTTGCAGCGATGAAGGCTCCAGCACGCGTGCACATGGATGCAGGCAGCAGGCACCTGCATGGTTTGGTGACCCTGCCAAACCGGAGAGGCAGCCGTGCAGCAGCCCACTGCAATGCCACCGTATCCAAATGCCACCGTATCCAAATGCCACCGTATCCAAATGCCACCGTATCCAAATGCCACCGTATCCAAATGCCACAGTATCCAAATGCCACAGTATGTGATCGTGCATCATGCAGGTATGTGATGCCCTGCTGCTGCTTCCCTCCCCAATAGCATGCATGGCACGGTACACGCGGTCAACCGCTCCGATCAGCGTCTGGGCTCACTCCAATCATGGCGTATGGTCCCTTGAAGGTGAGGTTCAGGACGTTCCCAAGGAAGATACCATTCTCGAAGGACTTCTCAGCCGCGTCGAATTTCTACATGTCCGTATCGGCAAAGCATGGCGGCATGCATGAAGGTGCGGCATGTTGGTGGTGGTCGCCTTTAAGAGCGCCACCGAAACACCCAAGCAAGGCAAATGATGTTAGATGTGCTCGCCATGATTCAGCAACGCCCACGTGATGAGGGCGTGCTGCTGTGCCGGATCGTGGATGCATGGAAAGACAGCGCCAGTCGTAGCCAGACGGGCAGCTGCCAAGATTGGAGCCAGGACGTCTAAATTGCCATGTAGCACCGGGGCGGCGAGCTGCCTGTGCTGCATGCAGTACGCTCACCTGGCATGCGGCGATCGGGATGTACTGCCCCTTGCCCTTAGGCATGCCCTTCCTTGAGGCTGTTACGTCCTTGCTGGCTGCAGTGCGTAGCAGCAACACGGCAATGTGGCGTGCTTGAATTGTATGTAGCAGCTTGTACAGTGTAAACGAGCACCTGACGCGGGCAGTGAACGCTTAGTGTGTATAATGCGCAAGCAGAGGCGAGCATTTCCAACCCATATGCTGTTGCCAAGCATGTTCATGTATGTGGCTGTATGCAGAGAACAGACCTGTGTTGCTTTGCTGTCAGAGCACACAGATGATCAGTGCTCCATTCGTGCCTGAAATCACTTACGGGCTGTGTATATCAAACGCCAGCGGTGTGTTGGTGAGGAAATGACCTCAGCCCAGCCATCTGACTGCAATATTGTTGAGCACAGAAAGTACATCATATGATGTTACCGCGTTTTGCTTGACAGGCTGTTTGGGTAAGGGCGTTGCACAAACCACACAGCAATAATCACTGGCGTGAAATCACGTTGTACATTGTGCAGCTCAAGTCCTCTGTATGCTACCAGACCACTTGCCACCCGTGAGGTTCCGAGGCAGCACAGGTCCGTATGTTAAATGGTATTCTGAGTGCCGACCCGGACTTATGGAAAACACGCTTATGTTGCTTGTTGAGCCAGGTAATCAGCGATGTAGGACTGCACACAGAACGGGCACATGCTCAAGGAATGTGTCGGTTGGCTTCGATGGGCTCAGCTTGAGAGTGGTGCAGTGGTGCGTAAGACACTCCAAAGTTGTCGCCAGGCAGCCTTACTGCAGCAGACTGCACTGCACGGTGCATCCAGCCAGAGGCAAGAGAGGCCCTGGAATGGACGTTCCACACCTCAAGGTCGCTCAACTCAAGTTCCACCTGAGGTAAAACCATCATTGCCGCTCACGACGCACCTTAAGCTTTGCTTTCTCCAGGTCTGTTATTGCAGCAAGCACCTGAGAGGGCGCGGCTGCTCCTGGCCGCTTAGCTGTAGCCTTCAGTGGGTCAAGCATGCGGTCCAAATCGACTGCAACCCAGAACAAGAAAGGACAACGGGCATGGCATCACTGCAGAGGAGCATACTTGCATGCGCCTGGATGGCTGAAGATTCGCTCCTGGCTTCTGTCTGTTTAGCCCCAGGCCCAACACTGAACAAAAGAGCCGTTTGAACCTGACTCACACGCTGCCACTCACCCGCAGGTGTGGTGGCCGCTGCTGCACACACAATCAGACAAGGCCGCTGGCGCAGCAGCCTATTATGGCTTGGCCTGCACGCCTGCTGGCTGCTCCATGGGCTTCTCCGAACAGCAAGGCTCATAATGGCTGGAGTCTGGCCACTGCAGCCCAAGAAACTGCTGACGTAGGGTGCCGTAGAGCTGACGTGGGGTGTGTAATTAATAATCAAAGGAGTGGTCTTCTCTACGGGCTGGAGAAACACTTCATGAGGTGTTGGTGTCTGCCAAGCTTTCGATGCCCTGCGGATATGCCTCCCACCCCAACCGCCCTGTCACACCCCTCCATCCGCATGCAGACAAGCCAGCAACATGTGCCGGGGAGTGATGCAGCACGCATGGCTGCCTTGATGGTGCAATGATCAGGTTGTGCCTAGGACATGCTCTCATTTGGCAACCGCAGAGCGCGTAACTGAATGCTCTGGCCAATGGCAACGCTGCCAGCATATGATCACGTTCATAGACGCTGAATGCGCGCCCTGCAAGTGGACAGGCGGGCGCTGTATCATTGGCGTGCCAGGCCATGACCCGTCCTGCAGCTCTCCTGTCACCACCAGAGCATTTGAAGCGTTCCGGGCGTTGCCAGGCAAGCCCACACGCAAGCCTGCCATGATCCAAACCCTGCATTTGCAAGGCCTGGGCGTAGCGGACGCACGGTTGTGAAGATACCGGCAACTCGGAAAGCACGACTCATGACTGCAGACCGCGCCCGTGCGCGCATGCTCAGGGCCCGAAGTGGAAGGCATTCACCTGGTGCGGAGGCCCACCAAGAAGGCTTGCACCTCTGCGCACTCCTCAAAGTCTCAAACTCAACATGCGTGTTGCCGCTGCGCCTAGCCGCCGTGGTGGGACCCACAACTGCCATACAGTTTTTCACTTCGCCGGTGCACACGCATGTGAGCACCCACAAGCACACGAGTAGCCGGTCTGTCCCTCTGGGCGGCGCTACGTCAAGAAAGGACGCGCATGCTTACACGCATGCTGGGAGTGATGATTGAGGCTTATGGGATGGACAACAGGCAAAATGTGCTTATGGGAGATGCTGTATGTGTCATGGCCTTTGCTGCAAGAGCTCCTGCACATGATGCACACGATGAGCACTGCGGGCTCGCTTGCCAACGCGGTGCTGAGACACACACGATGTAGCCGCCGTGCTGTCATACGATACTGACAAAGGTTGGTGGTGGATTGCTGGTGGCGGACACCCTAACCTCAAGTTTGGAGGGCAACAATGCCAAGCAAGCATGCGCAGCACCACATGCATCGTTTGCGGGATGAGCACGGTACATAAGTGCAAGTTCCGGGTCCTGTTGTACCGCCATCAGCGCATGGTGTGTCCGAGGCCAGCCACGAACGCAAGTGGCGAGTCATACAGTAGGTGTTGTAGTCATACCGGTATGCAACTGACGCATCGTCACTTTACGCAACATTGGTGTACATATGCACAAATAAATAAATAAAGAATACAATATACAACAGACGCGATGGCGCCGCTGCTCCCGCCTTCCAACTGCTACGGCAGCCACAGCTACGAGTACGCATACGGCTTCTTGGGCACAATGGCTGCCTTGTGCCGCCCGACACTCTCCGCACCGTGACCACCCGTAAGCGCCATGGCCATGGCCATGGGGGGCCCCCAGATGGTGCCATGGCAAGTCACTGGTAATAGGCATACTAAACCATTTCATAACGTTTTGACAAGGTTTGGTTATGTCGCTTATAGTGGTGCACAGGTGACTTAGAAAATTTCACCCCCCCCACTTGTGAATTGCACCACACCGCACCCAATAAATAAAGAATACAATATACAACAGCAAGGATGGGTCGCGCGCCACGGGATGGTTTCTTGCAGTAGTTTGACGGCGGTTTGATGCACTAGCAGCTTGAGGCATGGAGGTCACGAATGGGGGGTCACACGAAAACCACCTCCGGCCGCAAGCGGCCATCATCATGAGTGGAGGGCGGGCAATGGCATTCTGCAGCACCTTTAATCCGGCTGCATCCGTACACGGCGCCTGATGGGTGGAAAGCTAAGGCTTGTCTCGCCTGTGCGCATGCAGGTGTGCATGGGCTTGATATTGCGCAACAGGCAACACGAATGCTACCCTACGGCATTACTTCAACCCGTTTGGTCAGGAGGCACCAAGGTAGGCAACTCCGGCTTGCCAGGCAATGAGTTGGAATGTTGCCGCTCAGGCGAGGCGCGTGAAGCACACGCTCTGCAATCATAGCATTGTGCGATGCTTGGCTGGACTGTGCGGCACCCCGGCATGTGAGGTGCAAGAATGGGGCTGATTGACCAAGGGGACACTCCGATCAGCACTCCGATGGCAAGTTCTACACATGCTTGCCACCACAGGCATCATTGCATATTGCATGCAGGGGGTTTGCTCTTTTACTGCAATAACGATACACTGCTAGGCAATGACGCCAATGCGCATTACGCAATACAAGTTTGTAAGTTGTTTACCAGGACGTTTCTCTCATCATACGGCCGTGCGGTGCAATGCATAGCGCATGCACCTCACTGCGCACTTTATTTGCACGCCAGCTCCTTGGGCAAAACCAAATCAAGTCAGTCATCAATGTCCGGCACATACACCGTGCTGCGCCTCAGACAGTCCCAGGAAGTCCCTGCACCCGATGGGCTGGCGCAAGAACGCGGTCACCTGCCGGCTAAAGCCGTCCATCATGTCCCGCCGCAGGTCATCGTCCTTACGCAGCATGTCGGCTACCTCCGCAGCCCACGCCAAGCAACCCGCCAAGTTCAAGCGTGCGCCTGCCTTTGGCGGGCACAACGGCAAATCTGTGCCTGCGTCTGACTCTGGCGGGCAGCTTGCCGGGCCCGTGCTCTAGTCCCTCCCGCCTCGCGTGCTTGCTTTGCTGCGCTGACCTACCTCCGCTCCCCTCAGCAGCACCCCCCGACGTGATGGACCAGCGCGCGCCAGCCGCACAACATACACACGAAACACATGTGTGAGCTCATGCCAGCGAGCAAGGGTTCAGTGTCAGCAGTCTCTCTGCACCCGCTGCAGCCCGCGGCCGCGCCGCTCCATGTACGCATGCGCCCTCGCTCCGGTCACGCTGGCGCGCATCGCAACAATTCACTGGCCGCTGTCGTGCGGCAGCAGGCTGTCAAACATCCGCTGCACGTGCCAGGCGCCAAGGCTGGCGTGGCTGGAAGGGGGGTCGCCCTCAGCAGCCAGCCCTCCTCTGCCGCCTTGCGTAGCGCACGCCTGCATGGCACGGGGAGGTACACGTGATGGCAGCTCAGGGTACACGTGATGGCAGCTCAGGGTACACGTGATGGCGGCTCACACGGCGGTTCAGGCTGCAGATGATCATGAACCTGGCTGCACGCATGGCAATGCACCCTGCGGTACACAGCGCGGCTCAGGCTGCACATACGCCTCCCTGTCCATGGAGTCCCTTCTACAGGCATCTGACTCTTCCTGTCCCTATATGGGGGGGGGCTTGTGCGTCGTGCTAATCAGCCCCTACTGTAACCATCAATCAATCAATCATACGCCTCCCAGTCCAACAGGCAGCCCCCAGCGGGCTCACTTGTACTGGAAGTGCAACACGCGTGTGAATGGGTCTGGCAAGCTCATGCCGTCCGCCCGCAGGTTGCGCTGGTGCACATCCCCGAATGTCATGTCCCCTAGGCACTGGCGGGTGTAATCCAGCTCCGCGTCCGTGACCTGCACACGGGGACGCCGCACACAGCCTGCCGGTCACTGGCAAGCCGGTAGGATGGATAGGACGGGTCATGAGCCTGGTGGGCCAAGCATGCTGAAGACATGAGTGCAAGATGGGTCAAGGGCTGAGGACATGGTGCACTAGGTGCACGCAGCCAAGTTGGGACCACCTAGTTGGGATCTTCCCGGCTCAAGTGGATGCACCCAAACAGCGTGCACGCCAGCCTGCACTCGGGGGGCACCGCACCTTGATCTTGTCATGGCCCCGCAGCTCCTCCAGCTTGTCGACCAACCGCACATCTGCGAGCGACACATCCTGCAGGTACGCCTGCACGCGGCCAGGAGCGAGGCACGCCGTGATGAGCGAGGGGGATCGTCTAGCAGGCCATGTACTGTGACAATTGGCAGGAGGTGGTGGCGGTGGGTGGTGGTGGTAGTGACATCAGTGACTGGGTGCCACTGGGTGCATGTCATCGGTTCCAGGCGCACAGGGTTTCATGCAAGCTCAATATGTAAGCCCAGGCCAGCCTTGAACCCAACATCTGGTGCTTCAAATGCTCCTGGTGCAGACCATGCATTTGCACAACAATCCAAGCATCCAACACTCACACCTGGAACGTGGGTGGATTGAAGGTGTTGTTGGGGACGATGGATAGCTTGGAGTTGTCAAACGCCCATTGAATTGGCTTGAAAAGCAGCAGGCCATTGCGGACATCATCGATGTTGTCGAAGCCAACCTTGTTGCAAAACCTGTGCCAAGAGGGATGCCATGCAACAACAGCTGGAGGAGCTTCTAGCCGGGTTAGCTGCTCACAGTGTGCAGTGTGTCTCCGAAAGTTTGTGTACACCAGTTGGCGCAGGTACAGCTCGTACTCCTCCTCATCAACAAATGATGACCGTAATTGTCGCTGCACGGTTGCGGTTGGCATCTTGGCAGCAGGCCTGACCAGGGCCAGGGGTACACGGACCGCACGTGCATCACCAGGGGGCGGAGCCATGCATACGCTCCCATACAAGTAGCTAGGATCTGGGGGTGTGGTTGCGATGCTGCCATGGCCACAACACCTTGCCTGGACCAGGCGCGCTTCCACAGGTGCACTGCAATCACGGTGCCTTTCGGTAGGTACTCGTGCGTCAGCATGCAGAACGCCAGGCGGCCCACACTTCCGTCCCGCCCTGCGCTGTAGGCTGCCAGCAAGCTCTCCTGTGGCATGTGGCACAACAGCATGGCTTAGCTGACAGCAGGGGGGCGTCAGCAAGGCATCAGGCATTCCACATGCAAGGTGGAGGATTGTTTGGGCAGCTATCTACGCTAGTAGCAGGGCAGCAGCTTGGCACAACACCTGAGGGCCGGCACCCGCCTGTCACCTGAAACGCGGGCACACTGATCGACGTGGCATTGTCGTCGTCGTAGTCAAACATTTCCCACAGGATAGCACTGGCGAATTCCAATTGCTGCATCCGTGCCTGGAGCTGCTCCATGATCGGCCCTGAGAGGGGGCACACATAAGTGCGGGCAGCCAACACACATGCAAGCTGATGCGGAGGCACATGCGCAGACATTAGTTGCCCGACAGCTTGCACCAGGGGCAAGAAGAGACACGGGTACTGCACCGCACAACTGCTGCTGCTGCTGCTGCACCGCACAACAATGCTCGTCCCCTCGGGTGGTGCATCTATGAGGTCTATGCGGCTCTCGTATCCAACATGCAACGCACGCCCCTATCCAATCCCACACTGTGGTGGTAGTCAACACACACAATAATCATCCAGTTGCAGGCACATGGCAGCCTGTGTGAGGGATACCAACCCGTGCGGGATACCAACCCCTGCCTTCCTGCGATGTCATGCACAACGGCGGTGCCCAACAAGCAGGGGCCCACGCACACGGCACATATGCAACAAGTGGGTGGGCAGCCCTGCCGCGGTACCCACCAGGCCCTGTGCCTCCTGCCCCGCTCGTTGACCCCGCGCCTGCAGATAACAAGGGGTGCATGCCACACCGCCGTGCAGTCAAGGCTGGGGGCAAGTGCGCACATGAACACATGACATCCGAACGTGCTTGCACACAGTGAAGGTGACCACGCAGCATACCAAGCAATCAACCAGGACTACAAAACCTGCCCACAGAACCTGCTGTCATCTGTGACCATTCATGGCAGGCTCACCTATCAGACGGCCTTTTCGCACAGTCATAGTGACCATGCAGCATACCATGCAACCGGCCACGTCGACTTTTTAACCCTGCCCATATACACGTCCAGCATGCTTGTCAGAGCACGTATAAGCTTGACTGCATTGCTTAGCCCAGACTCACCTTCAGCCTCTAGATTTACAACGTACTTGTAGTCGCCAGCTCCCAGCTCGGCGTTCTTCAGCATGGAGTCACCATCCTTATCAAACATTTCGCCATTGCCATAGCCATAATGCTTGAGTGTATCAACGATGTCTCCACACTTGCAGCCTGGCTTGAACATCCGTGTTGCCACCCTCGGCCCCACTATGCTCACTACAACCTTCGCGGCCATTCTGCAAACAAAACAACCAGCTTTACCAGCTCGTCTTGTTCATTGCCCGAGTAAGAAGGCTTGAAACAGGGCAGCACATGCACACCAGTGTCGCCACAACCCCAGAGCAAAAAACCACTTTGTTGAGCCAATGACACAGACAGCACACAAAGCAACCAGCCGCTGGTCCCAGTCACTGACATACCTGACTCAGATTGAGCAGAACGAGCCTTAGCTGCTAAGAAGTAGTGAGCGAGGGAGGAGCGGAATGGGCGCAGTCCAAGCGAGGACCAGCAACCTGGACCAGCAACTTGGACAACCTGGACAAAGGCATGGTAGCAAAGCGCACAGTGGCATTGCCAAGCTTCGCAGCTGCATCGACACACCAAGTGATAAGCTCGGCAAGCCCTCAACGGCTGATCTCCAAGGTCATGCCCAGCGCAAAGTACAGCTGACGCTAGCGACCACAAGCTGCACACCCTGCGCCTCACCAGCACATTGTATGATACCAGAAGCGCTGAGTGGAGCTGACAAGGCGACACTGCAGGGAGCAGCAAGCCCACAGCCAGCCACTTCGTGCCAGCCCCTCTTCTGCCACCCCACTGTCACCTTTGGGCTCAGTCCTAACTTAAGAGTTATTCCACATGCATACGAGCCAGCAACATGCCGGGGACTGTAGCAGTGCGAATGGCTGCCTTGATGGTGCGATGATCAGAATATGCCTAGGATATGCTTTCACTTGGAAACCCCTGTGCATGCAACAGGATGCTCTGGCCAACAGCAACGCTGCCAGCAAATGATCACGCTCGTAAATGCTAAATGCGCGCCCTGCACGTGCACAGGCAAGTGCAGTGTCAGTGGCGTGCCAAGCCATGACTTGCAGCTCTCCAGTTACCACCAGAACATTTGCAGCATTCCGGGTGTTGCCAGGCAAGCCCTCACGCAAGGCGTGAGCATAGCGGACGCACGGTTGTGAAGGTACTGGCAAGCGCAACTCCTGACTGCAGACCGCGCCCGTGCGCGCATGCTCAGGGCCCGAGGTGGAAGGCATTCACGTGGCGCGGACTGTGGAGGCCCACCAAGAAGGCTCGCACCTGTTCACACTCCTCAACCTCAACATGCATGTTGCCGCTGCGCCCAGCTGCCCTGGTGGGACCTGCAAGTGTTCGCTTTGCCGATGCGCACGAATGTGAGCACCCACAAGCACACGAGCAGCCGATCTGTCACTTTGTGGGGCGCTACGTCAAGAAAGGACGCGCACGCTCACACGCACGCTGGGAGTAATGGTTGAAGTTGGTGGAATGGACAACAGGGGAAGCGCTAATGGGAATGGACAACAGGGAAGTGCTTATGTTGTATGGGTCACGGCCTTTGCTGCAAGCGGTCCTGCACATTACGCGCATGATGAGCACTGCGGCCTCGGTTTCCGGCACGGCGCTGAAACACACGATGCAGCCGCCATGTCGTCGCACGGTACTGACAGGGGGTCCGAGGGCAACGACGCCAAGCAAGCTTCACCACATGCATCGTTTGCGGGATGAGTACAGTACATAAGTGCAAGTGCCGGGTCCTGTTGTACCGCCCTCAGCGGATGGGGTGTTCGAGGCCAGCCACAAACGAGTCATACAATAGGTGTTGTAGTCATGCCGTTATGCAACTGATGCATCGTCACTTTACGCAACATAGGTATACATATGCACAAATAAATAAAGAATACAATATACAACAGCAAGGATGGGTCGCACGCCATGGGGTGGTTGCTTGCAGTAGTATGATGGCGGTTTGCTGCACTAGAAGCGTGAGGCATGGAGGTCACCAATGGGGGGTCACACGGAAAACACCTCCGGCCACAAGCGGCCATAATCACGGGCGGAGGGCGAGTAATGGCATTCTGCAACACCTTCAAAGCACAGCTGCAGCCGCACATGGCGCCTGATGGGTGAAAAGCTGGGGCTCGCCGCGCAAGTGTGCATGCAGGCGCGCATGTGGTTCACATTGGGAACACAGGCAACGCGAAGATGGTCTGCTTAAGAGGTGCCAAGGCGGGCAACGCCTGCTCGCCAGGCCGCAAGTTGGGTAGGGGCGTGAAGAACACACCCTGCGCTCACAACGTTGCGCGATGCATTGCTGGGCTGTGCGGCAGCCCTGCATGTCAGTTGCAAGGGTGGAGCTACGCTCCAACGGCGTGCTTGCCAGACAAGTAACACGGTCCAGGCTGCTCCAAGCTGCTCCAAGCTGTGAAGGTGTTGCAGCGGAGGTGCTGGCGCATCCGCATGCGGTGCACAGTCAGCAGCCCAGCTCAGCTAAGCAATTGGCGCCTCAATCACGGTGCGAGCCGTCGTCGCCGCCGCGCACAGGCCTCCTGGGGGGCAGCGGCACCCACACGCTGGTCGTGCGCATGTAGGCCTTGTATGCGGCGGCGCGCGTAGGATTCGCCAGCATTCGCTTCTCTGTGAGAATCGTTACGCCCACCTGAGGGACAGGCGCATCCAGGGCACACCATGCATGAACATGAGCATGGCATCGACAGCGCAGGGCATGTGCAATGCTGGTAGGTTGGTAGACGCATCTTGGGACTGATCGCTGCCCAGCGCGCCTACTGCCAGTGACATCTTGGTTTGCTATGGAGATTTAGATTTAGATTTTTACATTTGGAGCTTTCTAGCCGAGGCCGACACTCCCCTCAGATGAGGACCGAAAACGCTTGCAGGTGCGAGTCAAGCAGCAAGCAACAACAACAGGCCAACACTGAACGCGTTAGTGTGTTATGTGCTATGGAGGCCTTGCGCCCTCTGCTGCTGCCACAGACAGGGCGGTCAGGCAACACTCCCGCGCATTTCCACCACCAGAGGCGTTTCGTCTGCCGGCGGTCGGGTGCTGCTCAGACCCCTTGCCGTAGGTTCCCATCCGCCCACACTTCAACACTTGCATCAATTGCATCCCCAGCCAATCCAGCCGTCCGTATGCATGCAGGTGCAAATGCCAATTCCACAGGATGGCCTAAACAAGATGGTTCACATAATCACATGTGACTGAGTTGGGGTTGGGCTGAGGTTCGAGTCATACGGAACCATCCAGGCGTATGGCGGCTCTCACCAAGCACAGCGAGTTGATGAGCGCTCCCAGCACCATCCAGGTCTCGCCCAGCCGCACAGCGAACAGCGCCAGCCCCCACCACCACAGCTGCTCGCCAAAATAATTGGGGTGGCGTGAGCAGCGCCACAAGCCTGCACCACGCACAACAGCGACAACGCACAAGCGGCATGACGTCGCACCACGCCATCGGGGTTGTAATCATGAGGGCGGGAGGGCGGAGTATGCTTACGCAGTGTTGCAGCTCAGCGGGGGGGGTGCTGCGGGGTTTGTGCATGGGCCCAGTCAAGGATCCATTCATGCGTTGCGTGCACTGTGCACATGCTGCAACAAGCTCAACAGCCGCTCCCCTATCACATTGTGAGAGCGCCGCGTGAAACACACCACAGGCTTAAAGGGAGGCAATGATCGCTGAAAAGGAATGATTTCGCAGCTGGGAGCTGGCAGCCGGTGATTGGCAGCCCACAGCTGGCGCACTTGCCTCCACCATGATGTGCAGCCCTCTCAGCGCGAATGCACAATGCTCAGGACATAACGAACCCACGCGGAAACATAGCTCCAGGGCGGGGTCTATGCCCCGGCAGAATCACTCTCAGCCCCGCACCTGTGTCCAGTACGTGGAAGACGCGCAGGTTCCACCCCTTGCGCCGCTCCTTCTCCAGCATGTAGTTGCGCAGCTGGTTGTCAGCCACGCCCGCCACCACCAGGCCTGCACAGCCGCGGCCCATACGTGGCCACAGCAGTCAGCAACACGTCAGGAAGTGCTCAGCGCGAGCCAGGCACTGGGAGGGAGCGTGAGCAGCATCGCCGCCGCAATTCGGCAGCATGGATGTGGTGCATGGCTAGAGACACCGATGCAATAGTTGTTGAGCTTCATGCATCCAGCAAGCATCCTAGCGCTGCCACGTGCCGCCAACGCCAACAGCGGTCATCAAGTGAAGGGTCAAGAGCACCACTTCAACGCTCCACATTGCCGCCAGCCTTGGCTCATACAGTTTAGCAGTCCCTCGCGTTGGCATTCAACATAGGCTGTCGAGTGGGACTGGACCAAACAGGCATCAGCGAGCGCACCTGTGATGGCCATCAAGGTGGCTACGGTGTCCAGCCAGGACCACGGGTCATCGTGGGCGTGCACCGCGGCCAGCGGCAGGGTGATACCTACCAGCATGACGTGCTGCGGGTGGGCGCAGGCGCAAAGCACGCACACGGCACGGATGGACGTCAGCGGGTGAGGATGCTGATGTGCATGCTGAAATGCTGATACACTGTGACATAGGCTGACATACTGTCATACTGATAGTATACACGGCATGCAAGAAAGCCCAATGTTGACCTGCTCGGGTGCATAATCGCATAGCTGTTGGTCGGTGAAGCGCTGCCACATGCCTCAGGCCTCGGCTAGAAAGCTGCAAACGGCAAAACCGCAATGCAAACCCAAGCTATGCCTCACGCTTGTCATAGAACGTGTGAATGTTACACCCGAGCTTGCACGTATGCTGATATGCACACATATACACGCAACGGGCCCAACACATGCAGCACCAAAGCAGGCAGGCGCTGCGTCGGCAGGCACGCGCGCTCACCTGCGCGATGTACACCACGAAGATGGATCGCAGCCACCAGGTGCGCGGCGCTGCCGCCGCCATGTCGGCGTAGCGCCAGTCCTCGCGCGCCCCCACGCGCCACTCCTCCCTGGAGCAACAAACCAGTCCCCACCCACCCCCCGCACACAGCACAACACGGCACAGCAGAAGTCCTCAGTCCTCATCTAGAGGGGAGTGCCAGCCTCGCCTAGAAAGCTCCAATCGTAAAAATACAAACCTCAATCAGCACGGCACAAGGAGATGAGCGGCTGACAAATGGTGAACGGGCCAGAAGCCCGCGTTTGAGACCATGGGTTTCACTGTGACTTCCATGACGCCGGTCTTGTGGTGAGCGACAGGGTGACACGGAGGGCTCGCTCGCTTACCTCCTGAAGTACGAGTGCGTCAGGCGCAAGGACCAAGCCAGCAGCAGGCCCATGGCCACGTTGCTGCGCAGCGCCAGCGGGTACGCTAACGGGTGGTACCAGTAGAAGGCGCCGATGAGGGGAGGGATTAGCGTCCAGTAGGGGTCGATCAGCTGCGTTGGCAGCATGCGGCAGCAGGCAGGTGTGCACGAGCGGGCTTTAGGGGCCATCCTGATGAGGCGCATGCGCATGCTGGGAGTTGCTGACTTGTTGGCGGATCGTTGGGCAGGCATAGCAGTCAGAGCCGATTCTTTTGCTGTGCGCTTGTCGTCATGCTGCTGGCCTGCCCGGGTGCGTTACATACTTTGCGTGCCAGTCAAGCTATCACATGTTGCAACAGGGGCGTCTCGGCTCCCTCGAATGCATGCATGCATGCAAGCAGCATGCAACGCAGAGGAAACGTCTGCCGACGTGAGCAGCCCCCGATCATCAACTCTACGCGCTAACCCCGAACGCTGACCTCAACACCCCGTTATCACCCCTGCAAGTAACCAGGTACGGGGCGCCGCTGCCACTCACCCAGGTGCTGCCCTGCAGCAACGCGATGAGCCAGAACAGGACGTCGACGTTCAGCGCGAACACCACGTTGACCGCTGCCACAGGGGAGCGAATCGCCAGCCCGCACCATCGCTCCGCAGAGGTCGCCGCCCGGGCAGCCGCCACCGGCCAGGCGGCGTACGGAACCAACGGGGCCGGGATGAACCAGTTGGCGGCCAGCGCAGCGTCAGACGCCGTGGGCTCCTGTCAGTTGAGTGTGGGGCGCAGAACCAATTGTTGCTATTGCACACGGTGGCAGCTTGGCACACACACCACATTCGAATTTGTACAACTGGGGAGCTCAGCCAAGCGCGTGCACTCGTGCTGGAGGTGGTCGGGAGGCGTGTGTCGAACCGCAGATAGATGTCGGTCACGGCTCGCCCCTCCAGCTGCTGTGGGTGTGCTGCCGGCATCATCAGCCTGGCTGGCGGTGAAAGTGTGCGTTGTGCTTGCCTTGCAATCGCCTGTTATGGCTGCACCTGGTGGCTGGTGCATTTACAAGGTGTGCATGACTGCATCGAGCATACGGTTGTGAACAGCCCAGCGGCGGCACGCGTATTGCGGTGCGCTGCACATCCTGATGTTGATGCACATCAGCATGACCACAAGCAATCCGCCAGTAGTTTTGCTGGCGCCCGAACCTCGCACCCCGCCCAACCATAAGATTGCCACAGGCAACAACCGTACCCGGATCATCCATGCAAACGCAGCCGAAAGAAGGCAACGCGCCACCAAATGCACCAGGCCGGGGCGGCGCTTGTACAGCATGATGCAAGGCCGTGCATACGGTATACATTATGCAGGGCTCACCGGGAAGCTGCTTAGCGTGAAGTCCTTGAGGGCCGCCAGCGCGCCCACCCACCCTGCCTGCTCAGAGTGGTGCGTGAAGGCGGACAACGGCGCTAGGGCGTGGCACTCGTGGCGTACAAAGGCCCCGAAATACACAGCCGGAAGCGCGACAGACAGCAACAGCAGCATGTTCCAGCGGCTGTTCAGGCTTGAAGGGTCCTTGGTGCCTTGGCCTGCCTGCGCCCCGCCTGCTGCCGCAGCCTGCGCATGGGCTGGCGGTGAGGCCCCGTTCGTTACCTTGGATAGTGCGTGTGACACCAGAGGTGATGGGTCAACACCAGGCGTGAGGATGGGCAGCACCGCTGCACCGCCTGGCCCAGCTGCTGGTGTTGACGCTGTCTGCAGCTGCTGCAGGCTCGGAGAGATGGGGCTGGGGGGGACACCATAAAACGACACGGATTTGCGGGGCCGCCCACTCCTGCCACGGCCCTGCTTTCCTGGTGTAGGGGAGTCGGATGAGGCTGCAGCAGCTTTATCAGCTTCCAAGGGTGTTCCCCGGCCTGCGACATGCCGTGTCGCCAGCGTGTCCTGTTGCAACGGGCTAATGTCATCAAGCGACTCGCGCCCAATGCTGGCACCTGTCCGGACCAGCTCTGCTGCCGGTGACGTGGCTGTTAGCTTGCCAGGTCGTCCCCTGCGCCTTCCAGGGCTGACTGAGGGCACACTCGGCGTGCCAACAACAATCCAGGATAAGTCAAAGGTTGCCAGTTCCCAAAACCAACGGGATGAGTAGCCTGAAGGCTCCTGCGAGAAACATGCACGGGAGGTTTCAGCACATACCAACGTTCAGCGTGCGACTGAGTAGCTTCTGTTAGAACGCTAGGTCTGCCCCACAGATGCTTTGTACAGCAATGTGGTCGCGGCGGGTGGCAGTGACATAATGCTCGCTCGGGAGGTCACCACAAGTGCTTAACCAAGGCGGCGTCATGAAAAGTGGAGCACATTGGGTTGAACTCATGCAGGGTGCAGGCTCAAGGATACGGACGATGCGTTTGGCACTTTGACTGCAAGGTGTTCAAACGTTTGGCCCTTCAGACTTGACCGTAACAAGCCACCGATGGTATGTGAGTCACCTGCAAGGATACATCAAAGCGTCCTGATGGATAGCGCTTCGTGGGTGGCAAATACTTTTTGATGACTCCGTGCGAGTCTCCATTGGGGTCTGGTGGCGTCCATGCTGTTGCAGGTATTACGACTTTCTTGCCCACATATTCGGCCATAGCTACTGTACAACAATCTATAGATTGATTGGTGGACGTGAGCTGGCTTGGTTTGCCGCAGGCCGATCTACAATTGCCTTGGTGTGAACTAGTGGTAGGTGAAGGGCAGCTCCAAGACAGTCAAGAAGCAGCCGCGGCTGAAACTCTATAGTGTGCACAACCTGAGTTGCATATCACTGATAGACGGCGCCCTATCTAGGAGAGGAGCCAAGACATGTCCACCCCTGCATCCCAAGGTATTGTCAATTTGCTGCTGTCCCGCAGTGCGGACCCCGTCAGCAGCACCTCAAGGCCCTCTGCCCCCAGGTGTGTAGTGTCAGTTGCTTTGCCCACTCAGGTGCTTCGAAGTATGGAACGGTGCGCTTGATTTTACGCGCACCAACATTAGTTGCATGCGCAACTGTATGAGCAAACCGGCGTACTTAGCGCACAGAGTGGCGACCAGCGCGCATGGCCGCGCGTGTGCGTGTGTGTGTCTAGGCCATGCACATAACAGAAGAGCAGTGTCCGCTCATGAATCAAATGCCACGTGCCATCCCCGTCCACCTAACACAGGAACATCACAGAATCCCAAACCACGATGGGGCGGGCCGCGTGTGCCACAGTGCGTGGCGCTCAAATCTGTGCGCTGTAGCGCTGTGCACAGAGGCGA
>BDDA01000400.1:93016-105964 GCA_001662385.1 Chlamydomonas asymmetrica | reverse complement strand
GACCAAGGGGAAACGAACCCCGACGACGGCGAGAGTCGAACCCATGACCTTGCGATCACGAGCCTGACGCCTTAACCGCCGGGCACCAGCCGGCCCCATGCAGTGCAGCAGCTGTGCACACCTGACTGAACCTGTACACGGATCCGCTCGCCCACTGCCCTCCAACCCCTACACCCCCTGGACCCCCGCAAATATGCCTGACATCTCCCCCGCAGGGCCCGCTTGCTTTGCATGACACCTCCCCAGCCATCCCCAAAGCAGACACTGCTGCTACAATGCGCGCACATCCTAATAGCACGTGCATCCTACACTCATATGTGAGACCATCATTGATTGTGTGAGTGCTTTACAATCCATGCATGCAGGTGGCATCACTGCTGATGACATGGGCAACATGTACTTTGTCTATGACGCTTGCATCATTAAGGTCAACTCCGCCACCCCCCCCATCATGACCGTGGTGGCCGGAAAGTGCGGCCAAGCAGTTGGCGAGGGATACCAAGCGTCTGCCACCACCTCCAGCCCAGCCACTGGCGCAACGGAGGTTGGCCTGGGCCGCATTAACGACCTGGTCGTCACTCCAGACAGCGCAACGCTGTACTTCCTGGAAAGCTCTATTCCCAACGGTTCCAACAACCGTGTGCGCAGAGTCAATCTGGCGACCGGTATGATGGACATTGGCGGCACTCGTGTTTTCCGGCAGTAACATCGCCTACCAGCCCCAGACCAAGGAGCTATATGTGGGCACCCTCGACTATGCCTCATACGGCATATACCTTGAGATATTCGACACAACAAGCAGCCCACCTGTCTGTTTGTACAGGCTGCTGAAGTCCGGTGCAGTCCTTGAAGGTGGCATGGCAATTAATGGCGGTAGCATGCTGGCTTACGCAGCAGCCGACTCTGTCGACTGCGTTGATTTCACCTTCGTGACCCAAATGCCTGATGGCTCACCCACCGTGCAGCTGCTAAACGCCTCGGCAGCTGATCTTGCGTTTGACGCAGATGAAATTCTGTACATGGGAGGCTGGCAGGCCACCAGCAACTGCGTGAAGGCGTATCCAGGGATTTTCGGTGCGTCCGTGAGCTCAGTGGTGGTGGCGGGCCGGTGTGGCACAGCGGGCAGCACAAACGGCGACGGCGTCGACCTCACCACTGCACGCTTCAGTTCAATTTCCTCTATCGCTGCAGGCATGCAGCAGAACAACAAGTTCCTGTATGTGCACGACAGAGAACTTCGTTGCATTAAGCGTCTGGCGCTAGGTGTTGCAAACCCGGCCAAGCCCACCCCTAAACCCCCCCCTAAGCCAACCCCTGAGCCAACCATCCCACCCATAACCCAGGCAAGCCATGCATGTTGCCCGCATGAAAACCTTGTTTGCAGCATGCACTTCAATGCAATGCGTGCAATGTAGACTGACGACTGTGACACAACGATTGACCGTGTGGTACCCAATGCCATGTTAAAGGTCCAGTGCAATGACCACACACTGACGTTGCGCTGCCTAGACTGATGCAAAGTCTTGCCAGTGCATCGCCTTGACGGTGTTGCAATTGGTGTTGCTACGCGGTTCTCCGCTCAGGGTGATTTAGGGAGGAGGGACAGATCACAACTCACCTGCATGCAGCAAGGAGATGCACGCTAGTGCGCTGCTGCACACATACACAATCTGCATCTTGTTTAGGGAAACAAAACCACACTGTGGTCACTGCATGGCGGTTTCTCATTCAGACTGCACCACCAAGCAAGGGTGTGCACTATGTGCACACCTTACGCCGCATCAGTTGCATGTTAGTAATGATGTAAGCGTAGTAAGCCGATAACGATTGCTTTGAACGTCCTGCACATGCAGAGCCGTATAGCCACCGTCGCCGGCATATGTGGTTACAGCAGTGGATTTGTGGGCACACCGGATCCAACAACTTCGCCTAACAACTCGGTGCTCAACGGCGCGGCGGCGACGTCACTACCCTTGCGCTTTGCAGGTGAGCAGTTGTAGATATGTTGCATCATCCAGATGCCGCCGGACTGCAGCGGTGCGCTTGTATACTTACAATTGTGGGTGAGTGCAGTGCGCAGGTGAGGGTAGACGATAGTACACATAGTACACATGCTCGTAAGCGTGCGCTACAGTCAAAGCCTACGTGCACAACGGGACACCCGCATGTCCCTACCTATCCAACATGTGCACATGCGCACCTGCCACAAATCAGCCTGAACAGCCATACATGGCATCACACCATAACCGCATACCGGATTGCATTGCCAGACCTGGCAAAGGGCACACCCCTTGCCATGTGGCGGCATATCACTGCTGCCCTGAATGCATCGTGCGAGCTGCAACCGTCCGCTACATGCAGTGCGCGCCTGACTGACCCTGTGTACATCCACTACCCCCATGCCCCCTGGACTCCCCAGACCCCACGAACAGGCTTGACGAACTCCCCCCAAAGACCCCCTCGTCCTGCATGACCCAACCCCAGCCACCACCCGCCCATGCATTACATAAAAACATTCCCCCAAAGCAAACACTGCTGCTACAATGCATGCACATCACAATAGCACGTGCATACAAGGCTCATGTGTGAGACCATCATTGCTTGCGTGTGTGCTTTACAATCCATGCATGCAGGTGGCATCACTGCTGATGACAGGGGCAACATGTATTTTGTTTCTGGCGCTTGCATGATTAAGGTCGACTCTGCCACCCCCCCCAGAATGACCGTGGTGGCCGGAAAGTGCAATCAAGCAGGTGCCAAGGGATACCAAGTGTCAGCCACCACCTCGAGTCCATCCACTGGCGCAACAGAGGTTGGCTTGGGCTCTGTGAATGGTTTGGTTGCCACCCCAGACGGCGCAACGCTGTACTTCCTGGAAAGCTACCCCAACTACGCCAACAAGACGTACACCCGTGTGCGCAGAGTCAACCTGGTGACCGGTATGATGGATGTTTACACTCAGTTCATGTATTTTGCCACTAACTTTGCCTACCAGCCCGCGACCAAGGAGCTATACGTGGCCTCCGCCTACACACAAAACATATACCTAGATGTGTTGAACACAACGAGCAGCCCACCTCTTAAATCGCACAAGCTGCTCAGGTCCTATGCAGCGCTTGACGTCGGCATGGCAATTAGTGCCAGTAACGTGCTGGCCTACGCAGCAATCAACGATGGTGGCTCAGGAGGCCACTTCACCTACGTAACCAACGCGCCCACCGATAAGCTGGCCAACGCCCCTGCAGCTAGCCTTGCGTTTGACGCAGATGATATCTTGTACATGGGAGGGTACGTGGCAGCCAGCAATTGTGTGAAGGCGTATTCACGGATTTTGAACCCACCCGTGAGCTCAGTGGTGGTGGCGGGCCGGTGTGGCACAGCGGGCAGCACAAACGGCGACGGCGTCGACCTCACCACTGCACGCTTCAAAATAATCTCCTCTATCGCTACAGGCATGCAGCAGAACAACAAGTTCCTGTATGTGCACAACAGTACTCTCAACTGCATCAGGCGTCTGGCGCTTGGTGTTGCAAACCCATCCGAGCCCACCCCTGAGCCCACCGTTGCGCCAACCATGACGCCCACCATTCCACCCATAACCCAGGCAAGCCATGCATTTTGCCCGAGTTCGCATGCAGCACTTCCATGCAATGCGTGCCATGTAGACTGACGATGTGACCCGACACTTGAGAGTGTTGCGCCCCGTGTCCTGTCAGTAATGTCAAAGTCCCTGCGCGGTGACCAACACGTCGTCTTTGTTGTTCACACCCAGCCAGCTAGCCACAGGCCCAAGGCCGTGTCGTACCAGTGGCTGGCGATGCTGCACAACACGCTGCCGTTACGCTTGCCAGTGCGTCGCTTTGATGGTGTTGCTATATGGTTCTCCATTCAGCAGGCTTTGGGGAGGTGGGACAGATCACACATCACCTGCAGTATGGACATGCAATCTACTACGCTGCACACATGCGCCATTCCGCATCTTGTTAGGGAAACAGAACCACACGGAGGTCACTGCATGGCGGTTCCATCCAGGCTGCATCACCTGGCAAGGAGGTGCACGCCTTGAACCGCATCAGTTGCATCTTGTTTTGTAAGCCCATAACAAATGCATTGAACGCCGTGAACATGCAGAGCCGTATAGCCACCGTTGCCGGCGTATGCGGTTACAGCAGTGGCTTCGTGGGCACACCGGATCCAACAACCCCGCCTAACAACTCGGTGATCAACGGCGCGGCGGCGACGTCACTGCCCTTGCGCATTGCAGGTGAGTGAGTCCAAATGCCCCGCAGCAACCAGCTGCCGCCAAGATGTAGCAGTGCGCTTGCATACTTACAATCTATGGGTGAGTGCAGCGCGCAGGTGAGGGTACACGATACTGACAATGGTACCCGTGCTCGCAAGCGTGCGCAACAGTCAAAGCCGACATGCACCTAATGCACCCCGGGACGCCCCACCTATCCCTACCTATCCAAACTGTCCACATGCGCACCTGCCCCCAAGCAGTCTAAAAATCAAGGCATCAAACCATATGGCACATACGGCACATATTGCATTGCACTACCAGAGCCGGCAAAGAGCACACGTCTTGCCATGTGGCGGCATATCACTGTCCTGAACGCATGGTGCGTGATGCATCAGTGCTGCTACATGCAGTGCAGCAGCTGTGCATGCCTAACTGAACCTGTACACGGATCCGCTCACCCTATGCACTCCCAACCTCTGGACCCCCTAGACCCGCACAAACAGGCCTGACTCCCCCCTCCCTCCCCCAGGACCCGCTCGCCCTGCATGACCCACCCCCAGCCATGCCCCATGGCATCAACGCGCCCCCCCCCCAAAACATGCACTGTTATCGATGCACGCACATCCTAATACCGTTGGATTGGATGTGAAACTCATGTGTGAAACCGGCAGAAACTGTGTGTGTGCTCTACAATCTATGCATGCAGGTGGCATCACTGCTGATGACAGGGGCAACCTATACTTTGTTTCTGACGCTTGCATCATCAAGGTCGACTCCGCCACACCCCCCATCATGACCGTTGTGGCCGGGAAGTGCGACCAAGCAGGTGCAACGGGGTACCAAGCGTCTGTCTCCATCTCAAGCCCAGCCACTGGCGCAACGCAGGTTGGACTGGGCTACGTGAATGGCCTGGTCGTCACCCCAGATGGCGCAACGCTGTACTTCCTGGAAAGCTATCCCAATAGGACGTACACCCGTGTGCGTAGAGTCGACCTGGCGACTGGTATGATGGACGTTTACGCTCAGTTCATGTATTTCGCCACCAACGTCGCCTACCAGCAAGAGACCAAGGAGCTATACACGGCCTCCGCCATCCGTGGCTCGGACGACAGACAAAACATATACCTGGATGTGTTCGACACAAAGAGCAGCCCACCTGTTCAATCGCACAAGCTGCTCAAGTCCAATGCAGCCCTTGATGTCGGAATGGCAATCAGTGCCAGTAACGTGCTGGCCTACCAAGCAATCAACAACGATGGCACAGGCCGCTTCACCTATGTCACCTACGCGCCAACCGATAAGCTGTCCAACGCCCCTGCAGCTGGTATTGCATTTGACACAGATGCTATCTTGTACATGGGAGGGTACCTGGCCGCCAGCAATTGCGTGAAGGCGTATTCGCGGATTTTGAACCCGCCCGTGAGCTCTGTGGTGGTGGCGGGCCAGTGTGGCACAGCAGGCAGCACAAACGGCGACGGCGTCGACCTCACCACTGCACGCTTCAATACAATCTCCTCTATAGCTCTGAGCATGCAGCAGCGCAGCAAGTTCCTATATGTGCTTGACAAAGACATTCACTGCATTAAGCGTCTGGCGCTTGATTAGCTTGGTGTGGAAAACCTGGCTGGGCCCACCCTCGAGCCCACTGCAAAGATGCCCCTCATAGCATAACGCAGGCATGTCATGTACCAGTATGTGGACGGGTAGAATCCTTGCTTGCATCGAATAAACACAGTCAACAGCATGCAGGATGCATCATGTATGGCAGGCATAGCAGCAGTTGTTAACAAATCGACCCATTAACTGGTCCCATATATGCTGCAGACCCGAGATTGGGTGCATCCTTCTATGCACACGAGCATGCGGCCGACGTACGGCTTTGGCATCCCAACGCCCTGTAACTCGCTGGGCGATACCCTGTGCATGATGCCAGCAAGCGAGGCTGTTGTTTGCCACACAGGGTCAAGTGCTGGTTGATGCCAAGACATAACATTTGTGTTTTGTTTGTCGCTCTAGCACACCTGCCCTGGAGTCATCACTGCGCTCTGGCTACATCGGCAAAACACATACCTGTGGTTTGTTCTTTGACGTTTTGTTGTTTGTCGGCAACACCCATTCGTTCCACTGAGAACTTGACCTCAGCTTCCCTGCACATCTGACGATGGCAACGCTGTAACCTCAGCCATGGTGAGCTAAGCTGTATGGTGTGTCCTGCTGGCTGACAAGGCATGAATGCACTACGCTCTACCACTGCTTGATGAACCACGAACCTGCGGCCAGCACCGTGCCATGATGAGCTGACGGCACCGCAGCTAGCTCGCACGCATCCTGCTGCATTTCAGGCATATTCGGCGAGCACCTCTGGGTGGCGCTGCCGGTGACTGAGGTGGGGTGAGGGCGCATGTATGTACATACTTCGGGTGCAGCCTATCCTGGCTGGCTGCAGGCGCTATCCTGCTGGCAGCATGGCAGCGTAGACCCGGAGGTGGGTGCACAGACAACACTGCATCGCGCCTTGAGACGCTGGATGCTTGCCTGTACCCGCAACATGGCACAGGGCAATGGCCACAGCTGCCATCTCCAAAGAGCCATGTGACCCCAGCACCTTGCACGTCGCACGCCAGGCTTGCATCCAATGCACCTAAATGCACCACAGGTGCAGGGATGGCATGCAAGATCCACAACAGCGCCTATCCTGATCCTGCTCAGTGCAGACAAGGGTAGTCCGACCTCAACGTGCTTGAAAGCGTATGCTGCTAAACCGCCAGACCCATACATAAGACCTCAACTCGTCATCAGCACGGTATGCACGCTCACCCCGCCCATCCTACTACCGGTAATGGATGTAATATCGCCGTTAAAATCCTGACTATCAAACAGAAATACACATGCCACAATGCGTCTACATTGCACCGCAAGCAGCGCAGCATGCTGCTACGAGCCCATACGCAGCATATGGAGGGCAGGGCCATCAAGCATCAGCATGGCAGAAACGGCATACTCGGGTGGAGAGATTGCTTGATGCGTTGCTGCATGTGGGATGCGCGACATCTGGTATCCACCCCGTGCAGTGCGTTGTGCTATCGCCCCTCAAGCGGGGTGGCCAGGTGTGACTTACTATGAACCTAAATATGACAGCATGAGGTACAAGAGGGACTATGGAAGGCTGGGCATCATACATAACACGAAAACGCAAGCGCAGCGAGGGGCTATGTGGCATATCGTGCGTGGCATGGCGTGCATGCCAACAAGCCCTTGCCTTATGACCTCAAGGCTCAAGCCTTGACCTACAACGCACGTGTCATCCAAAATTTCCGGAAAGCCTCCCTGTGCTCCTGCTTGGCTTCAACGATGCAACATGGTGTTTGGCTAGGTAGCGCGGCAGGCAGTCCGCATGTCATCATCCCATGTTGGCGCCAAAGGCAGCGCCGATGCCGTATGTGACAAGCATGGCCAGCACGCCGCCGATCAGCACGCGCAGCGTGCCGGTCAGCAGCTTGGCCCCACCCAGGAAGCTGCCCGCCAAGCCAAACAGCGCCAAGCCAAACGAGGTCGCCACCACCACGGACGCCAGGCGTGCCTTGTGTGCGTGGATGAAGACGCCCGCCAGCAGCGGTATGCCGGCGCCAACCGTGAAGGCCATCGCGGACACTAAAGCTGCTTGCAGCGGGTTGGCGAGGTTGTCTACGTCGATGCCCAGCTGCATGCAGGCAGGCAGCAAGGGAAGCAACAGTGGTGGCTCGATGCGTTAGAAAGCAGCAGCTAGCGCTCAAACCACATCACATCACAGTGCATTGCACAGGATGTGGGGGCCAGCGGGACAGGGCTGACGGGAAGTTGTGCAGTCGCTGCTGCAGTAAATCCTTCTTGCCACATCAGCAGATGTGCCTGCCTGGCAACTGTGTGCATAACTTTCACTTTACCTCCCTCCCCCCCCCCGGGCATCCGTGCGATCAGTAAGCTCTAACGCTAGCTGCACTGCGCGCTCACCTCATCGCGCGCGTGTGCGCGGATGACATCCTTGTCTGTCAGCTCCTGAGCCACCTGGGCGGCCAGCATGGGGGACAGCCCCCGAGCCTTGTAGATCTGCAGCAAGGCAAAGGCAGTGCAAAAGGCCAAGTGCAAGGTGATGAAGCCCATGTGGGTCTGCACCGCTTGCCTGCGGGCTCCCCTCGGTTGCGCTGCGAGCGTGCCTGCCGATGCAAGCGCCCCACAGGGCTGTGGGGTCTCACAGTAGGAAGGAGGCCATGGCGTTTCTAAACACGGGCTTGGACACCAGTGCAATACGCTTCACGTCCCGAACCAGTCTGGGCCGGTGGCGCGTTGCACGCCCCTCAACTTTGACTGCCTGAGTGCGTGGGCAGGGACCGCGGCCACCCTGCCGCAGCAGGTTGTGACTGTCACGCTAGGTCAGTGCAGTACGGGGAGCTACCCTCTCCGGGACATGTTCAGAGACAGGCGTATTGGATGGGCTCTGCAGCTTTGCCTGATGCAAAGTGGCCGTGCAGCCTGTGAGGCTGCCTTGCCTACCCGCAGATGCGCACACAAGTGACTAACATGACTCACGCGTATCGCCAGGAGCCCACCGCACCACCACTCACGTCTGTGAGCTCCAACAGCTCCTTAGCCCGCGCCATAGGCCCCTTCTGCTGCTCAGCCCTCTCCTTGGCTATGTCAGCCTCCTCCGTGTCCTTCTGCGACGAAACTGAAATGTACTCGCCCACCGCCTGAACCAAGCGAGCACCAAGAGGCCAGACACAGCAGTATAACCAGAACTGTGTGACGGTTTAAGCCAAACATAGTGATTTGCTGGTGTGGTTCCACGTGCTTGTCTGCCGCAGTGCAAAGAGTTCGGTAGTCCGTGTCAGGACAAGGAAGCGATGCAACATACATTTCAACCACTTGTGACCCGCGCTCTAGCTGGCGTTCACGTGCACCATACATATAACAAATTACGCAACATTGATAGCTCATGTGTTTGTCCTGTAACTACTACATGCACCGCTTGCACTATGAATCCTGCCCGTGTCGCGTCTGGCGAAACCACCCGAGACCATTTGGTTCCAGGAATATACCAGGAGGCGGGAAGCGGAAGGGTTGTGTGTCAAAGCGCTGCATTCTTGTGAATGCCTGATGGCATTCTCACAGTGACTTGCAAGTACTTAATGTGCTGCAGACCCAGGTTGCGTCAGTTGTAAACGCTCCCTGTGGCCAGGCTCACGGCTCATGCTGGGCAATGCCTGCTATCACTCACCATGGACAGAGCACCCGCAATCCACGACGCCAGGCCAGCCAGCCTCAGCGCTCTCAAATCGTCAGAGCCGCCGCTGACGCCCAACATAAGTGCGGCAACACTCACCAGGCCATCATTAGCACCCAACACGAACGCTCGAAGCTGCATATACATGGTCCAAGCACAGCAAGGGTTAACGCAACAGGCTCAGACCTGTCCAGACAATTCGTGGCATGCATTCAGGGATGGGGTGTTTGCAAGGGCGAAGATGCACATGTCGTGTTGTCCGAACCTGAGATGACGACACTTTGGTGTCACGCTTGGTCATGCAGTACAACCTAGGGCAAAACGCACCCACGGGGCCCGGTGTGAGTAGTGAACGTGTTCGTCAGTCTCAGTTGTGTCTGCCTCGGTGCTCAGGACATCTGACAAAGCGCCCTTGAGCGGCAGCTGCTCCATCGCGTCCTCAGCAGCTGCGGCGTCAGCAGGCATCGCAGGCTGCGGGGAGGCTTCACGCTTGTCTTCAACATGTGCAGACATTTGGTTGGCTGTGCTGGACGGCTATGCTGGTTTCTCACCGCTGGGGAACTGTATGCTCACTGTAGCTCTGCAGCCTGTGAGCGGAAAGCAATGTGGGACAGGAGCACAGCCAGGTGAGCGCAACAACAGCAATGAAGCACAGGCCAAACCCTGAAGCTATCTTTGGCGTGATGCGATTTGAAGGAGCCTTTGCAGGCCTTCTCGGACTGGGCACATGGTTTCGTCGCACGCCGCGCCTTGTGACAGTGTGTGCAGCAAAACCCTTGAACAGCCCTACCCTTGAACGCAGGAGGTTAAATCCGTGAGATGCTTCAGGCTATCAGAGCGCCTCACCGTCCTTTGAAAGTCGGGTTCTGTGGCAGCGGGTACTCTGTGTTGTTGGGTCCACCAAAAGATGGCGACAAGACTGCGAGGTGAAGGCGCAAAAGATTCAATATCAATCAGATTTCAGTAACATGTTTAGTCGTCGGGTCGCACGCACACGTCTTGCGATTGCCTGGCTTGGGGAAACCAATTATGACAAACATTTGTCACATACAAAGTTCTCGTTCTCGCGCGGCGTACAAAGCAGGACATAACGACACCAGCATTGAAATATTGAGGAAAGAAGCCGCCCAGCAAAGCAGGCTCGAGGAGCTGCGATGTATGGCAATGAGCGGCCAGGTGGAGGTTCACACTGACAGTCCCTGAAGAAGAGAGTTTGCGCTGTTGAAGGGACAATATTGCAGCCCAGCATACTCGCAAGGCCTCAGATGTTGCTGCCTCAACAAGCAACACAGGTACCAACTGTCACCCTGGGCAGCCTGCAGCTGCACCAACCTTCATAACCGTTCGTCAACATTACTGCATCGCGGTAGGCGTCAACAGGAGAAGGTTGACAAAGAGCTTGTCCGCATGCAAATTGAGAACTTCTTGTCAGCAATTGCACTCAAGCACCAACTGCATGAACTCATGTTCGATGTGGGCGATGAACCCGGTTTTGCGGTTGCGCGCCGCACCACATGTGCAACATACACACACCAAGCACACACAGTGGGCATCAAGGCACCTGGGCAAGTCACCACTGGGTGATGTGCGCTTGCCAGAAGCCCTGAATAAGTGTGCATGTGTGTGCTGGATGCCAAGGTGTGCGTCAAGGCTGAACGCCTGCTGGTAGTGACTCCTGAGTCGTGTCAGGTGTTGCATACTCGGACACACACACGCTTGTGACGATGTAGCGGTGCAAGTCCGGTGCAAGTAGCAAGCGCGTCTTGGTGGCTCACAGGAACATGTACAACTACACCTTGGCCATGCAAGCGCAAATCGACTGATTCTGAGACTGGTTGCTGGCTGCTGGCTGCTGCTGGGTGTCAATAGCTCATTTTACTTTTTTTTTTTTGCTTCTTGGTGTGGAAGCCTGCATGCGGCCGCCCCCTGCTCCATCCGCCACAGCTGCGCTAAACCACACTGGGACAGTGGACAAGCCCCGGGATGGACGGTCCCTAAGGGCAGTGAAACACTCATGGTCGTGGCCACACGTTGTGTTGCACACGCAGGCACGTCATAGCATAGGCCCTGCCTAGCATCACCATAGTACCATGCTGCATGCTGCTCGTATGTCGAGAAATGCATGAGACTGGGCATGCAGCAGGGGGGGAGCAGCAAGGGCCTCCCTCTCAGTCCACACTGAGAGGGAGGCCTGAGGCCACTGCGTGTGAGGGCCAGTTATTTCAAATGCGGGAAGAACTAAGGGTCCAGCCAGATTCCATTCAGGCATTTCATGGACGCGTACAGGCTGGCAGCGCTCAACTGATGCTTTTGCACAGGCAATTCAACAGTATGCATGTCCACACAGGGAACCGTACGTGTGGCTGTCCATGTGACGGGCGACAGAGTGGTGGTGAATGGTGTCGGCTGGCTGGCCGGGCAGCAAGAACAACACGGCTGCATTTGCTGCCCGTCCAGCAAGTGTTTTGAAAACTACTAGTCAATATCGCAATAACAATTCAACATGCGTCAACCACCAACAGGCAGGGGGTTCAACAAGTTCGTTCCAAACTTGTCGTGATGACTTACGCCCACATACGGACCCCCACATGCGCGCCTACTTGCGCCACACCTGTTGGGCCAGCCGGGCGGCCCAGCACAGCAGGAAGCACGCTTCTGTTAGCCAGCCACGCTTCTGTTGCCCTCACCTGAGCCCTACAGCCCAGTCACGCCAGTTTGTCGTCTGCCATCACGCGCCGCCGGCAAGCCGGCAGTGATTGATGCAGTGAGTGATCAGCGGTGCTGGGCAATGGGCTGTGAGGTGGTACTGATGCCGAGGCAGCGCCATCACATCGTGCTGCGGACGCACGCGTCATATGTGGGCGACGCGCGCTACTGCATGCAGTCCCACGCTGCTGGCCAACGGCAGCCTCTGCCTGAAGCACAGCATGCCATGTCAGCCGTCGCCATGCCAGCGGCACCTACCTGCGTACGCTGCCTGTGCATGAATGCTTGCACAATGACTGAACTGCGGCATTCTGCCGGCATGCATAGCATGGCGGTCGGCGGCTTGCAGGCAGAGCATGAAGTGTTCCGGTTTCACTGTGGTCCCAACGCCTTGAACGCGACCATGCATGCACACCGCTGCCGCCGGTCAGTGCGCGGTCCAGCCACTGCGAGCGCCTAAACCGACAACACGCAGCTATGTAGCACGTCTCTGCTCAAGGCAGGCAAGAGGTAGTGTTGCGGCATCCGCTCCACCACACTACGGCCTGCCGTCCATTGGGGCAGCTCTATAGAACACGCATGGAAAAGGGAGGCGAATGCATGACTAGGCTGCAGGCGGATGTTAGGGGTTATTGGCGTGAGGCCATGCAGTGTGCATATCTGTATGCATGGAGACTGCATCTGACAACGATGACGAGATGTCTGAGTGTAAGCATGCGTGTGGGGTGTTGCACCACCC